>QYAL01000181.1:0-21404 GCA_003988805.1 Ploettnerulaceae sp. D365
TTAGGTGCGGAGATAGCTCGAGGAGGCGTGCAAAAGCCTTGCGATCGGGTAGTTGGGGCCATAATTAGAGAGAAAGAGAAAAGTAGATTTCTTGGTGTTTCTTGTTTACCGCCCGAATGCGGATTAGCGCCGTCCCGGCTATTCTGTCGACCCCTGGTGGGAGGCGGTGTCCACATACAGCCGCGGGGCGAATTGCCCAGCCTGCAGAAAGAGGCGGCTATTGACTCATTCAAAATATTTCAACTCTGCTACGTCTCTACACTTCTCCTGCCATTGAATTTCCACACCTACCTCTCAACATCTGCAATCATGGAAGGACTCAAGAATAGATTCGCACTATGCAAAAAGGAGGGCAGGGTATATATTCCCACTGGAGATCCCAGTCACAAAACCACTGCTTCATAGCTAACTAGGTTTCTAGCCGGCTCTGGTAACTTATGTTACTGCTGGATACCCAACACCTGGGGAGACTGTGGATATTATGCTGGGTATGGAGGCTGGCGGTTCAGGTAAGGATATCGACTGAATACCTCAGGACTTGTACTGACTGTCTGCCAGATGTAATTGAACTCGGTATTCCTTTCACAGATCCAATCGCAGATGGCGTCACAATCCAAAAGGCCAATACGGTACGAACAAAGTCCACAATGCAGACTTCAGTATGCTTACACCGATCATAGCAAGCTCTTATAAACGGTGTGTCGGTCACATCAGTCCTACAAATGGTCCGCGATGCACGAAAGAGAGGCCTGAAAGTGCCAGTTCTGTTCATGGGATACTACAACCCGATGTTGAGCTACGGGGAGGAGAGATTACTGAAGGACTGCAAAGAAGCTGGTGTCAATGGCTTCATTGTTGTTGACCTGCCACCCGAGGAGGCGATCACATTCAGAAACTTCTGTACCAAAGGAGGGTGAGCTAAGACCCAAATTTCCAACAGCCCAAATTGTACTGACCACATCTCCCAGATTGTCATATGTTCCTCTTATTGCACCATCCACCTCTGAATCACGCATGAAACTCCTGTGTAAGCTTGCTGACTCATTCATATATGTTGTCTCGAGGATGGGTGTCACTGGTGCCACTGGAACATTGAGCACTGGACTTCCCGACTTGTTAAGACGGGTCAAGGAATACTCTGGCAATGTCCCAGCAGCTGTTGGCTTCGGTGTTAGCACAAGAGATCACTTCTTGAGTGTCGCCAAGATCGCGGACGGTGTGGTCATTGGCAGTCAGATCATCATCACACTGGCAGACTCAAAACCTGGAGAGGGAGCGAAGAATGTTGAGGAATATTGTGCCACGGTTGGTGGACGACGGAATAACCCCAGCGGTGATCTTACTAGAGAAGTTGGTATGATTGAGGCCTTGCATGAGGCGCAAGAGCCAAATGGGGACAATGTCCAAGTCGATGGTATTATTAAAGAGTCAAGTGGTCCGAATTTGATAGACCAAATAGAGGCTCTGAACACTAGTGGACCTGTCGACCCGGATGCCATACCAGCTCGATTCGGAGAGTTCGGTGGTCAATACGTTCCCGAGTCTCTGATGGACTGTTTATCTGAGCTAGAAGAGGGCTTCAACAAGATTAAAGATGACCCAAGCTTCTGGGAGGAGTACAGAACTTACTATCCATATATGGGACGACCTGGCCACCTACATCTAGCCGAAAGGCTCACTGAGCATGCTGGTGGTGCTAACATCTGGTTGAAGAGAGAAGATCTCAACCATACTGGAAGTCATAAGATCAACAATGCCTTGGGTCAGATTCTCCTTGCGAAGAGATTAGGGAAGACTGAGATTATTGCCGAGACAGGCGCTGGCCAGCACGGTGTAGCAACGGCAACAGTCTGTGCCAAGTTTGGAATGAAGTGTACCATATATATGGGAGCTGTAAGTCATTTGTAAAATTTTCCACTAAACACTCCTAACTCTTCACAGGAAGATGTGAGACGTCAAGCATTAAACGTCTTCCGGATCAAGCTCCTCGGCGCCCAGGTCATTGCCGTTGAGGCAGGCTCACGTACTCTCCGCGATGCTGTCAACGAAGCCATGCGTGCCTGGGTCGTCAAGCTCGACACCACCCACTACATCCTTGGCTCGGCAATCGGTCCTCACCCTTTCCCAACAATTGTCCGTACCTTCCAATCTATTATAGGCAACGAGACGAAATCTCAGATGCAAGAGAAGCGCGGCAAGCTTCCTGATGCGGTTGTTGCCTGTATCGGTGGCGGGTCTAACGCCGTTGGCATGTTTTACCCTTTCTCGAAAGATCCATCTGTGAAGCTGCTCGGTGTTGAAGCTGGTGGTGATGGTCTCGATACAGATCGTCATAGTGCCACACTATCTGGCGGTACCAAGGGTGTTCTGCACGGCGTCCGTACCTACGTTCTTCAAGACAAGAACGGACAAATCTCAGATACGCACTCCGTCTCTGCGGGTCTCGATTACCCCGGTGTCGGCCCCGAACTCGCTTCCTGGAAAGATAACGAGCGTGCCAAATTCATCGCTGCTACCGATGCCGAGGCTTTCATTGGCTTCAGACTCATTTCACAATTAGAGGGTATCATCCCAGCGCTAGAGACAGCGCATGCAGTCTATGCTGCCATTGAGTTGGCAAAGACGATGGAGAAGGGAAAGGATATTGTGATTTGTGTAAGTGGTAGGGGTGATAAGGATGTGCAGAGTGTGGCAGATGAGTTACCGATTTTAGGCCCCAAAATTGGCTGGGATTTGAGGTTTTAGATGAGATGTCTGTCTATCAGGAAGAGTGGTGTCTAGATTTACTTTTAGGTTATGACGGTTAGATAAATCAAATTCACTGAGATGCTTTTTCTTTTTTACTTCAAAAGATAACTCACTTATTGGTATTAATCCCGTAACCACGTTTATACCAAGTGCAGTTTTCCACCTTGCCCACACATAAAAAAGCTATCTCTTATAGTACAAGCGACATTCTCCCTAGTCTGATCGGGAATCAGGATACTGTGCTATTAATCCCAAAGAGCGTCAACAAGCCAGGCGCTGGTTACCACAGAGATGACATGCATGAGCTTACTATCGTGGTATAGCAATAAGTTATATATATATATGACCGACCATACGCTGTTCTATTCACCAAAACTAGTAAGAACAAGAAGAAGAGGTGATAAATAGACCTTTTTTCGGTTATGTGTGTTTGTTTACATATCGCTTTAGCTTTTCAATTCGCTTACTCTATCGCCCCCCTGGCTCAGCTCAGAGGAGATACTTCAACGATACTATACTCCTTGAGGGGCATTGCTTGGTGTAGCACAAGTTTATGGTTTTGAGATCGGCTGAGTCTGAGGGGAAAGTTGATATGCGATTTGAGGAAAAGGAAGGAAGGAAAGAAAGAAATGTGATAGTGGGCATGGGTATCGATACGCCTGTGGACTTCTCTCTATGTTTTTTTCTTTAACCAAGATTCTAGCCAGATTCAACGCCAGGAACGCCAGATGCTGCAAATCTCTGTCTAATAAAAGTTTGTATCAACACCTCCTCCTAGATCCAATGATCATAAATCCAAATCTCGGCACCATGGCCTTCCCCTCGCAACATTCGCTTCGCACAGCCGCCCCTCAATCGCCATCCCGATCAAACTCGCCACGCATATCCCCGCGCTATCGCTCACACTTGTCGCGCCGAGACTAAATTCCCTATCGCCCACGGCGACGTTCTCCATAATCTCCGCAAAAGTATTGACATAAACTGCACCGCCCAGCAGCCCCTCCCAGAAAATAACAGCGAAGATTAACCAGACGCTTGGTATAAAGAAATAGACTGAGTGTAGGAGGAGCAGGACTAGATTGATGATTTGAAGGAAGGAGGGCGTGTAGAGGTTGTGGAGGCGGTAGAGCGGTGTGGAGGAGCGGGAAATGAAAACACCCAGTTGATAGAGGAAGGCGTAGAGGGGGTAGAAGGAGCGGTAGGTGTTGAAGGGTGTGGACTGCTTGGGGAAGAGGAGAGTGGGGGAGACGCCTTGGTTGATGGTGTACTCGGCGATGTAGACCAGGAGGAGGGGGAGCATATAGGGGAAGAAGAGCTTGCGAGTTCGGGCGAGATTCTGCTGGAAGAGGGATATGGAGTTTTTCTTGTTGTTTTTGGCGCTAGGAAGTGGGCTAGAGGGCCGCGAGTGCGATGTGTAGGCTTCAGAGACGGTGGATATGCCCGGGGCGAGGAGAGCGTCAGCCGCGGATGAGGTAGGGAGGGAAGAGATATCTTCATCGTCTATTGAGATGCGAGGGATGGGGGTGTAGTCTTTTGTAGCATTCGTGTTGCGCAGAGGCGTTTGCGGTAGGATGAGGAAGAATGCCAACGGCATTATGAAGGGCAAGAAAGCGCACGCTAGTAAGCTGTCCCTCACACTTAGACCAATTGTGTTTGTCAATAGAACATAGAGGCCAGCACCTATCAGCCCTGCGCCTCCGGTTCCTGATCCCCATGCTGCGAGAGAGAATGGGCCATAGTAGTGCGTCAAACCCAGGAGGCTTAGTTCTCCTGCTCCGCTGGCAAGAGAGGCCATTCCTACGCCAAACAGCTTGACGCCAATGGAACCTCCTGTGAGCACGGAGGGTGTGAGGGCAACGAGGAACATTCCTGATGCAGACAGAGCGCACATAATAATTATTCGAAGGGAGTAGGGGACGGCATGGATAAAGTAGGGCGCGACGAGTTTCGTGAGAAAGGAAGGGAGGACATCTGCAAGCAGCACGACCCCCTTGGGAACCGATGGGCCGACGAGGTCAAGAGCCGCGGAGAGGATGATCACGTAGGAGACATTGTTTATCAAACCTGCAATTATCAGTTAGCATGTAATCGTAACCCCATAAGATTATATCTGCATGATTGGGAGAAGAAGGTACCAAATAGCCAGAATGCGACAAGCACCGAGGTATCGGCGCCTTGAAACAACGCTTTAAACTTGGCTTTGTATACCGCCCATGACGAGCTGGGACTTCCAGGCATAGGGAGCAGCCCAGAGGCAGCAGGCGACCTCGACATGATTGTGTTGTAGACCATGAAGCTTCGTGGTTGTAGTTGTAGTTGTGGAGGAGAAGGAGGAGGATAATGCAGCTGATGAAGATAACGAAGATGTGCGGTCAGGACTCAGTCACACGAGCATGGTACTGTAGATAGGCGGGCGTAATGTTTTCCCTTTCCACTGCTCCCTACTCTTTGGTCTGGCCGTCAAGTATTGATATCATCAGGATATCAATCAGTATATTTCGACCTCGTCGTCGCTATCTCGCTGTTGGTGATGTCCTTCGTAGGACTGTAGATAAAGGCGCCTGCATCCAGACTTATCACATCTCACACCGCGCATTAACATTTCCCTTTTTCCTTTCGCCTTTTCCCTGCAGCTCGGTGTCGGCAAGTGACGTTTTGCTCCCTTGACCCCGGAGTGGAGGCATGAAAAAGGATCCACGCTGAAGCTCAATCCGCTCAGTGGCTGCAGTGATAACCCAGAGGCGGGTCTTGGGTAGATCGAGTGGCTGGAAGTCCCTGTAGGCTCGGTATTTAGTGAATTTAGTGTGTTTAGTGTATTTAGCTTCTGCATGTATCCCAGTTGAATTGCTGGGAAGAACCGATTTGTTCTCGCGCGTGTGCTGCAGCCAACCCGCATGGAGGTGTGAAGGCAGAGAGTGTGATGCACGAGAACTTTTGATGTGCATTCCCATTCTCTTCTCAAGCTGCCCTCGACCATCAACAACCACCCTCTATACATCATCGAGCTCCTCCAAAACCTCCAGAACCTTCATCACGAATCCGCGACTCTCGATATTGCAACGACTATGCTTGTAGGGTTCCTCACAGGCTAAAACACGGGTCCTGTTTGTTGTGTTGATTCGCATCCCCGTCCCATCCTGATCGACACGGCAGGGCATCGTGCCTTTCGCGAGACATAAGACCTGGCCCGTTTTCGTCAACAAAGTCGAGTTCAACCATATTTGATTTGGTCGCAGGCTTGAGAGGAAGAAGGCATATATATCGACATGCGTTGGGGTTGGGAGTAGGGTATCCGGCATATACTTTTGTGACGCCTCGTTGGGAGCTCCTGGACCTTTGGCTGCCTGGAAAACAACCAACGTGAACCACCTCACTCCAAAACTCGAAGTCGCGGTTCAAGATATACAGACTAAGTCTGAGTTTAGCCTGTATATCATTGAGCTAGAATAGAACGGCAAGACTTCACTCTCGTGGAGCCTTGGGCTCTTGGAGCAGAGCTGCGGCTCCCGAAACATTCATCACCACACCGCCCAGAAAAATTTGAAGACATCATGGATCCAAGACAACCCCCCCAGCATCCCTTTTCGCGGAATACAGCTTCGCCATATGGACGAACCCCTTTTCCTCCTTCCTCGAATCAAGCACCATTTCCACCATCCTCACATCCTCCTGCGCCTGTGCCTGCGCCTGCACCTGCACCCTCGTACCCAGAACATCAACGACGACCTTCTGATCCTCCGTATTACAACCCGCAAAGAGGCTACGCACAAGATGGACCGCCGATGGCAGGACAAGGACATTCGAGGCATCAGAGCACTTCTTCGATAGGCCATGGAACACCGGTGAATCGAAGTATGCCACCTCCCTCTTCGCCCCAACAACAAGCCCCTCAAGCTCTCTCTCAACATGGCTACGGTCAACCACCACCCCGAGCACCTCCAGCCTCTGTTGGACCACCGACATCTTTCTCTTCTCGCGAGCTACCACAGCTACCTCCTCTAAACCGTCCACCGAGCACTGGGATGTCCATCTCCTCGATGTTAGGGGGTCCACAACCATCACGCGAAGCACCTCCTTCCCATTATACTTCGCCCGTTGCTGCATCTGCGCCGCTTAATCCGTTGTACCGTCCTGCGCATGCTTCACCTCGAGTCAGCACAAGGGGTCCCGATTATGCCTCCTTTGGTAGGCCACACCGACCACAGACTCCTGAGCATCAACGGCCATACGAACCTCGAGACCACCGCGCCAACTCTGCTGGTTCTCCTCCGAACGTGAGTTCTCATCACTATTCGACACCCGAGGGGAGAAAGTTTGGGACGCCTCAACAGGGATATGGGCAAAGAGTAGCAGTGGAGGAGAGAAGAGAACCAGCTCGCGTGCCGAATCCGAATGGCCCTCCGCCTCGGCCAAATAGCCAGCCAGCCGCATTCAGCAATCATGGACCGCAACGAGTGGCCGAAAATCCTCGACCGGTACATAATGAGGGCTTATTCGGAAGGAGGGTTGATAATGGAACTCGTGCACCAGAACCACATGGCAGGCAAGAACAACCTCCATACGGTCGACCTGGTTTTGAGGAGCGGCAGCACGCATATAATTTTCCTGAGAGGGAGAGACAAGAGAGAGAGGCAGCGATGCGAGAAAGAGAACGGGTGGAGCGAGAAAGGGAGAGAGAGCGAGAACGAGAACGAGAAATAGCCATACAGCGAGAGAGGGCACAGCGAGACAGGGCCGAGCATGAGAACATGCAAAGAGAGTATGCGCATCAATTGGCGCAAAGAAACGCCCAACAGGCAGCAGCGTACAATCGACCTGCTGATCCAGCGAGGGAACCACATCTTTGGGCTCGACCAAATTACGAGCCACCACCAAGACAAGAATACGACCCGGCGCATCAACCAGCAGAGAGGCCGAGGTATGAATATACAGGAACAGCGGCCCCTCAGTACTCTGGACCTGCTGTATATGCACCTGAGCCTAGATTTGCTCCAGTTCCACAGTCAACAACTGCACCAGCTCATCAAAACCCGCCCACCTCCCATTACGAGGCTACAGCTTCGTTGCAAGAGCGACTTAGAATCGCTCAATTACAACAGCAGCAGCAACAGCAACAGCAATTACAATTTGGAGGACCCCTTCCAGCGTCACAGTACCCGCCTCATGAGTCCCCTCAGCGAAGGCCGGCGGAAGACCCACAACAACTGCAACAACAACGAAACTTTCTCAATGTCCAAGAAATCAACCGGAGGGGCCGTGCATCCCCTCTTCCTCAAGCTGTTCAGGGTGTGCAAGGTCAGATTAATGGGCCAGGTAGTGAGCCCAGCATCAAGAACGAATTCGGTAAAATGTTCTCCGGTATTGGAAGTGGTGTTGGAGGAATGGGTGTGCCCAGCCCGGTTTCTGCGGGCCCCCCAGGAATGCCTTTTTCAAACACTGGTCAACTTCGTCGCGAGGATATCGAGAACTTGCAAGATTCGCCTATTGAGAATGGAAGTCGAGTAATCCAGCGCTCTGCATCAAATACAGGACGGCGAAGGAAACTGAAAGAGGAAGAAAGCAAAGGCGATGATGAGAGCAGTACAGGAAGGCGTACACCAAGTGGGCGAGGCAAACGTGCCAAAACAGGTGCTCATCATCATCACCACCACCAGTAAGTGCCTCTTATTCCCTATGCGTAGACCCCCAGCTAACGCAGCTTTGATTGAGTCACCATCACCATCGCCCAGATCCAGTTGAAGATACCACATCGCCATCCCAGTCCAACCTCACACCCTTCAAAAGCTCGAAAGGTCAAGCTGTTCCATCTCCACCGGGGCTTGACCTCAAACCTAACCCAAATGTGCATCATCATCATGTCCCTGTTCCTCGACATCACCATCACCACGTGACTGCCAAGCCGCAAAATACCGTAATTCCTATTCCCAGAACGACTATTCGTAATCAAGCGGTGCTTGACTCGGTGGCTCATCTCCCGCGACACAATCTTGGTCATGGATACTACCGGTCTAATTTAGCACCCAAGAAGAACGTGAAGCGAGAGTTGTCGTCGGATAGGGGCTTCGCTAGCACCCCCGAACCGCTTCCGAATTTTGAAGGGAGTCAGAATAGTACCTACACCATTAAAATACCCCGTGTGCATCTCGGCAAAATTAGCAGAGAAGAGATAACCAGAAGAAGAGCCGCCTGGGGAACGGACATATATACTGACGATTCGGATATTATAGCCGCATGTATACATCAAGGCTGGTTCCGCGGTGCCTGGTCAGATGATGTCGATGTGTCAATGCTTGATCTCGTAATAGACATTCCTAGCAATGGAGACGCCCAGAAGCCTGTTGATATCGACGACATAATCACTTCTCCACCAGCCACGGGTCCAATGGAGGTCCCAGCAAATCGCGATTGTCACGTCACGATCCTTGTTCTTCCGCCTCTTGAGAATTACGGAAGCATCACTCGATTCGGAATCAGGAGTCGGGAATGGGGGTTTAAACGGGATGGGTATAGGGGTGTACACGACGGCCTGAGTTTCATGATCTTGAGCGTTAAATGGGTCAAAGGGGTTGATGGACAAGAGGCTCGAAGTGGGACTGCGAGGACCAAGATCTTTGCACAGCAGCTTAATGACCAAGAACTTGAGGCTGAACAAGCAGAGGATGAGTTTCTGCAGATGGAACAACCCATGAATGGCCATTTTCAGGAGAGCAATGTGAGGGGTGGGGGAGTCACGGGCATTGGAACTCGGAGTTGGTGGCAGCCATCCAATGGCGTTACGAAAAACGGGAAAGGGCTGGAAAGTGATATCTCACCAGCTGCGAAAATTACCGAGAAGCACAACACCGTGCAAGCCCCATCGCTACCAGAACCTCAACCCGAGCACACAGAAGCTATGGATAAAGATAGGCAGATTCAGAGCATCACGGAGCGCATGGTTGCCAACGCTAACACAACTACTACGCTGACACCTGATGTTATGATGGGTAACTGTGGCCCGGCTGATGTTGCACTTGAGGCAAGTAAAAGCGAGAAAGAAAGTACAGCCGCTGTAATACTTGCTTTCGGATTAGATGGGAAGGGGGGGAGTGTGGGCAGTATTCCCATTTAGAATACCATAGGGTGTGTCAGGATTGATTCAGAAGGCAATTTTATTTCCGATAGGTGAACATGACTTAGTCACTTAGATAGCTACAAATTTTAGTTTGACGATTGATGGAAATACATACAGGCAGGGTGGTCAGGGTGGACAAAAAGGATCTCGGAATGAATGGTTTGAATAGTGCTCTTCCCCGATCGATTATTACTTGCCTCACTTGCTGCCGCACGTTACTTAAGCGAAGCGTACGAAGCGAGGCATTCGAAGCCTCAAGGCATCTTCTTCTTCTTCTTTCTTCTGATGATAGTACACAACTCCTAGCCTCGTCGCACTTGAATTGGAAAAAAGAACAGAAAACTTTCATCGATTCGAAAAAAATTTGGGAACTCTCTCTCCACGCAAAACCATGTAATTGATAGCGAGAGCGCACAACTCGGAAGTCGGAAGACCAGGGTTGTGTCGGATATTTATTTTCCCTCTCGACTTTTGGTAGATCAATTGTTTTTTATTTTGGTGAATCGTATGAGGAAATAGACGAATGAGTCTTATTCCTCAACCCCTTTTCCGCCTATATTGCCGGGGTCATGCGGGGGTGGAAAGGAGAGATTTGAATATGGATATATACCCCTTGAATTTCGCTTTTATGATTTCCATCCGTCGATCACCTAGCCACATTTTTTTCATACACGAAGTAACTCCCGCCACGCCCCAGTTTTCATATCATGGTTCTTCTTCTTCTTCCTCTTCTGCTTCATCCAAAAACGACATATTAATTCAGTAAGCAAAGCAACAAGAGAAGGATCTACACAATTTCACCAGCCTTCCCTCAGCAGAACCCCCAATTATTTACCTACGCCGTGATTGCAACTCGCATCCGTTATTCTAGCTTCGCTTACATATTTCGTCAAGGGGACTTCTTGAGCCCGACAGCACTAGTGCGCAGGTATGATTTATGATCATAGCTTATATCAGTAGAGAAGAATATTGCGGGCTCTGTTTGTTTCTGGGACTTGTATGTATAGTATTGCGGCAAAGCACCGAAACATGGTACATTGGTACTGATGGATCATTTTATATCACTAAGCGCTGACCCGTACAGCTCTCTTGACGTTGTAAATCTTCCGTTGAAGATCCCGACTCATCTTCGAGCATGTCGAGAAGAAGATTTCTAGCATAACCTCCCCCAGTCTCCCGACTCTCCCCCCTGGACCCTGTATATGAATTGCTGTGTTGGCCTTGGGAAAGTCCAAGTCCTAGATCAAATAGTGAAGACTCAGTCAGTACTTACTGCATGCAAGGGCGTACACTGAGGAAGGGTCTGGACTTTTTTGTATTCAGAGATGACGATATTGCCTTGGAGTCAGGGCAATAATAATTTCGCCCGAACAGAAGGATCTCCTGAAATTTATCGGTGCATAAACAGGGCTGGATAAAGTTCTTTGAAAAAATATGCTGTGCATACAGTGCTCATCCGCTTCGCAATTCAGGCCCGCTAATTCATGTCACATATCACTAGGGGCAAGCATAAATTTTGGGGAAAACGTCATGAGTGGGTATCAACCAGTCTAGCCACAATATGACAATTGTCTGCTCAAGTACTTCGCAACTAGCTGGCAAGCTAACCCGTCGAACTTATTGCCTTCTATCGGATAACCTCCCCTTCTTTGTCGATGCCTTCCAGCCCCTCAAGAATGTCACTACCACCTAAGAGCCCCTCTCCGCCAACTGTTGACTTTTGACTAGCGGCCCAGACCTCATGAAATTTGACGCTCTCATCACTGGATGCTACGACAATGCACCCTTCAGTCGCAGTACGGCTCAAGCCACGAACCCCTTCTCGGCTAGTCTGATTCTGACTTTCATTCGGGCCACCAGGATATGAGATAGCATATAAGGCACGATGCTCACCCTCCCAAGGAATAGCTGCAACTTGTTTACATTCCGGCCATGAGAAGACTGCGATACGATATGGGTGCTCAGGCTGAGCATAGCCAAATGTTGCTGCTATTTCTCTGCGAGTAGTCGACCAGATGAGGGACGTGACCTGAGCTGCCACGCTAATTGTTGCAAGGCATGTTCCGGATGTCGTGTGGAAGAAGTGTATACATTTGTCATTGCTTCCACCTCCAGTTGCAACAAGGCCATCGCGCCAAGGACAAAATGCAATGGCTTTGACCGCAGCGCCGTGAACCCAACGATGTTTCTCGGTACCCGGCCGAATCTCCTTCACTCCACCTTGGCCTGCGACTGTGTGGACACGCCGCATCCCATCAGCCCCTACGAAAATCTCTTCTAACGCCTGTGCTTCCTCTCGAGTCTTGTGAAGCACGTCGTTTGTCCTGAACAAGCAGCACAAGTTATCATTGCCGCCAGTGGCAAGCAGGGTCCCGTCACAAGAAAATGAAAGTCCACATATTTGCTGCGAGTGGACTGATATTCTTGCAAGTAGAGTCATTGACCCAGCCCACCCATTACGTGTCACTTCCCAGCTTTGTGGCCACTCCACAGAATAGTAGTAAACATTACCAATTTCGTCTCCAACAAGAAGATCCTCGGTTTTAACAGAGACATTTAGATTCGTAGGACACCGTGATGGACGCATGGTGACTTGTTGCCGCCAGATAATGCAGGCTATTGGGGATGGCTGTTGAACCTCAAATCGAGGCAACATGCTATCATATAGAGAAACGAGAGAAAGAGAGCCATCAGACTTGCCAAAAGCAAGAATACTGCTCGCACCTTGGGTAGAAGAAAACGCAAGAGATGTGAGCCATGATCCATTCGTTGTTCCTCCGTTGAGGAGATGAACACCTTGCATTTCCGACCAGGCATAGAGCATGGAACCGAGACCGACAGCTAACGTATGGCAAGTTTTAGAATATGCGAGAACTGAGCAGTAGAAATCGTCGCGGAGGTTCGGTGCATCAAGCACTGTGTTATGTGTTAGTGATGTTGTGACGCAGACATGGGGAAACTTATTTAAACGGGGCCATTGGTAACGTGCGAACTTCCTCGGAAAAGGGAGCTTCTACAGCATAAGTATCAGTCCGGTCACAGTGATTGCAATGCTAGTCATGGAGGCACATACTGCGATCTGGCCCCCCTCGAACCCACTCTGTCCCCAGCCAGGCTGTTTTCGACTCCTTCGCTGTTTTATCATCCATTACTATCCTCAAAGAAGAGATGGAGGGGTCTCGAAATTCAAGCACTCGACCGACACGATCAAGTTCCAACGCTTCAGCAAGTCGATTCTCATGCCGTTCCTTGTCCTCCTGAGCTTTTGGCTTTGCAGTAAAAGATGTGGTGTAAAGAGGTGCGTTGGTTCCACTAGCAAACAAACCCCCTCGACCATCTGAGACGCCACTGATAGGAGCCAAGCCGCCGACTCTCCAGATCGTACCTACACTGACCTGGCAGGATCAGCTTTGGCTAGGAAGAGATGGTTGATGCAGCGCGTCTGAAGGAGTGACGCCCAATATTGGAGACACGGGGCAAGATTTTGGAGGCTAACATCCTACATCCTACGATAAATAATATATATGTTAAGGTTGTCTTGGCTTGCACTTACTTGTCGCTCACCGTTCACCGCTGCAGGATCCCTCTGAAACGTGAGAACAGTTGCACCTAAAAAGTAATTAGTTTGTGATCATTACCCCAAGCAGATCCATCCTCACCTCCACTCCCACTTCTGTTTCCCGAGAAATTCCGTCGAGGTTGTGGGTGGTTTGCATTAGGAATTGGAGATGTGACTCTTCTTCGCGGATTAAATGCATCTGGACTCGCATCTTTATGCCGAAGAAGTTTCTCTTCCGACGTCAACGACTGAGTATCCTTGCTGGTACGAAAACTTTCAACTGCAGAATTGAGGGTAGGACGCCTAGGTAAGAACCTGTCGGGAGAGTGAATAGAGTTGCCAGAAGTCGAACTGCGGAATGATTTCAAAGATGGACGGCGACGAAAATTAGTTGAACGAGAATTGATTCGAGGGAGAGTCGCTACAGAAAAGGGCCGCTTCTCGCTTTCAGATGGACCATCATATTGATATCTGGGGCCGGGAGATTTTCGAAGCTGGAGCTCTACAGACAGCTTTCGAGGCGTATCGGCCAGTGTCACGGGTGGGAATTTAGAGTAAGGTATCTTAAACTGTTCGAGAACTAGTAGTATGAGGAAATTATTGCTGATAGTTGCTGACCCTAGAATACTTACCAGCATCGTAGAACGGGCGCTGTCCGCAATCATTCACAGCCGTTGTCGTTGATTGGAATAACGGATCGTTATCTGTGAGGTCAGTCTTATAGGCTCTTTTTCTGCAAGTAATGCTTCCTTTGAAGGCCATGATGATATTAAAAACGAATTGGCTGAGGAGGCTGATGATAGGCTGCGCAACGGAGCTGCGGACTATCGTCTCTTCTCTCTCGGAAACGAACGAAACGATATCAAAAGAATGAAATTCCAGCGAGAATCATCGAAAGAAAAGAAGAGATTCAGGTCTAAAGGAAGATGAGGCCGGTCTTTTGGTGCTCCCAGTCCACAACGAATGTCCACAGTCCAGGGTACCGATGAAGATTCCGGGTAAAGCTAGAAAGTAGCTGGTACTTGAAAACAATGCATGTAGCGTCACTATGCTGACGATGTTATTGATACTGAGAATGCTAGTATTCTTTCGAGTCCTGGGATCTTGTGGCTCAAGGAAGAGGAAAGAAAAATGAGGGAGGAAGGACGTTGAAGGAGACCATGGTTGAGGCTGAGTCAGGTGCAGCGCACTTGTCCGATTGCTGACTCGTGCTTTCCTGTCTCCAACTCAGAGAAGGCATCACCATCATCATCTCTCTGGCTGCATATTGGCAGCACGACAATCGCAATCCTCGAACATGGCAAGCGTATGAATCTGCGCTTTCATTGAAGAAGCCCGACTGATCTTGCGACAGCATGGTGTCTCACGAACAGCAACGACTGGACAGCGAACAGAAGACCAACGTATAGCAGAACAGGAAGAGATTCGAAAATATCAGGAATTGGAGCTTCTAATCCGAGTAAAGGTGGGCTTTACTACTCCTCTGATGCCATTTGCTAATTCCAGGAAGATTGCAGAGCGTCAATATACTGTCGAAGTTCTCGAGCTTACCTCAAAGCTCCTGAAAAAGAATCCCGAATACTACACAATATGGAACGTCCGCAGACGCTTGCTAATTTATGGCTTATTCTCCAAACCCTCGGGTTCATTATCGCCCTCGACGGAGTCGCCGATTATTTCTCTGACCGACACTACCAAAGCCTCTTTCGAAGTCTCATCGTCCTCTACTATCGCACCGTCAGTGGCCTCGATCACGACCCCGCCCAACCTCAGCTCCCTGAATCATGGGAGGAATGGTATAACTCTTGACCTGATAAAGGCGGATTTGGAATGGTTATTTCCTATAATGGTTGAATATCCTAAATGTTATTGGATATGGAATTATCGATTATGGTTGCTTGAACAGGCCAACGACCGATTGGACCCGGAAATCTCTAGGGAGCTGTGGAAACGGGAACTTGCACTCGTCGGCAAGATGTTGGTGAAGGATAGTCGAAATTTCCATGGATGGGGATACCGAAGGAAGGTCGTATCTGAGCTGGAAAGCGCCAAACTGAATGGCGAGAGTATGGTAGAATCAGAGTTCGAATATACCACGAAAATGATACATGCGCCGAAAGGATTATCGAATTTCTCGGCGTGGCATAGGCGTAGCAAGCTAATACCACGACTTCTGGACGAAAGAAATGCTGATGATAGCACTAGGCGACAGTTTCTGGATGATGGTAAGCTGGATTACTGTCTATTTAGATTCCATCGACTAACAAATCCCAGAATTTGACCTTGTAGTTTCGGCAATGTATACAGACTCTTACCCATACGCACAATCAGCTTGGTTCTATCACCAGTTTCTCATGACTACTCTTACCGATTATGTTGGCCATGCTACTCTGACCCCCAATTTCACGATTGACGATCGTACTGAATACGTTGAGCGGCAGCTTGCAATCCTGCGAGATATGTTAGATGGTGCTGAAGACTGCAAGTGGATCTATGACGCTCTGATCGAGTATACAATGGCATTGTGTGTGTTGAGAGAACAAGACCCGAGACCAGATGATAGACAAGATTGCAAAGCATGGCTTGGAGAACTTCGGAAGCTAGATCCTTTCAGAGGTGGCAGATGGGACGATCTAGAGAACTCGTTGAGGGGGTAATGTAATTATAAATTAAACCATGCATGCATGTTATATCAATGAGCTTCCCAATGTGGCGGTTCGCCGGTTTCTATGGTTCGTTGAGATGCTTGGCTACATCAATGCACATGAGGGATCCCGATTTTGATTTAATTTGTATAATTTATGATACTATTTATTGTGTATGTGATCAATAATCCGTCCAAAATATTACAAGAAAAAGACGAATCCAATCATTGACCTCTCTCAAAACGCATGAGGGTAAGGACTACAGAAAGGCATTCAAGATCCAAATCGTTACACTCGACCATGCTCGCAATATGGTTTCAATTAGCCTACATATGCACACTCTATCACCAGACCCTGTTGCGACAGGCTTGATCAACAGTAACCTCAAACTTGCAAAGTCCATCCAACGTTCTTATTGGTATACTCAAACTAACTGTCTTCAAGCCCTGCAGCCCCTGCCTAAAAAATAAAGCCAGCTAGGACACAGCGAATATGTTTGAAAAACGCAGATATATACAGTGATGCCTTCTTCCTGCAGTAAAATAACCGTGCCGCTATGCTATGTTAGGATCAATGATTCAACTACAGGTCCGAAGTGGTCTTGTTGTTTTCGAAGTTTAAGCGAGGAAAACATCATGGCCAACCCCTACCGCCTTTTTCCTCCCTCCTCCCCCAAAAGATGGGCAGAAGTTGGCACCAGAAATCTAGCAAACAACATGAAAAAGCAAACCTCAGGTCGCCAGAGCAATCATGGCTCCGTGAAAATGCCATTTCAAAGTGAGGGTGGCAGATAGTTGAGGAACCGTAGCTCTATATGGGAGTGAGCGAAACATATTATGTCAAATTATAAAGACATGAGGAACGTGAACATACATCACCACCGCATCGGCAAATCCAGGACCCAGATTGTACAGAGTCAATTCAGCTTACTTATAATTGATCACGAGTACCATGTCACAAGTGGAGTGAAACAATTATTAGTTATGTCTTGCATCGATTGATGGTCTTCGGCTGCTAGTCACTTACAATGATGCTTATAGCATCAGCGCTTTGTCTAAGGTAGATTATCCTCATCCAGCTCTACGACAGCATCCTGATCACGCTGTGCTCGCCAGCTCTCCTCCCTCAATCGAATATCCTCCCTCATCTCCCTCATCTCTCTCTCAAGTCTTTCAAGTTCCTTCTCTACTCTTTCCCGCTCCTCTGCCTCCCTCTCATTCTTCGCTCGCTCCAACTCTCTCTTATCGACTCTGCCCACTCGTCTGGTATCCAATGCCTGCCAATGGCCCTTCCATCCATTCACCTCGCCCATCTCCCAATGATCGATCTCTCGTAACAAGGCAACAGCGGCATCCTTGCCTTTGATCTTGTCCAAATTCTTCGTGGTCGATGCAATGAGAAAGTCGAACACGCGACGAGTACGTGTGGTGTCTTCAGTGGGAGTAGGCTGCTCGGCTTTCATAACCTCAAGAACTTGGGCGAACTGAGTCATAATCCAATCATGGAATGCGACGGGGGTATAGGGGGTGGTGAGGAGGAAGTCCTGATGTGAGAATGTTAGCCGGAGACATCGAGGTTGAGGGTTATTTGTTGAGGGCTTGATGAACATTGATAGCCGTAGATTAACTGGTTTTAATCATGGATCTATGTTAAGTAGAGAACTTGGAGGGATTCATAGTCGGGGGATAATCTTACTTGCGCAGCATCCATAGCAGCAGAGATGACTCTGGGTCCAGAAGACGTCAAAACAGATAGTCCTGCTGTATCAGGAGAGAAAGCTGGGAGACTCATTTGTGCAATCGGTTGAGATTGCATCTCTTTCTTGACTTGGCTGTTCATCATGAATGATGGCGGGTGGTATGTGTGATTGAGATTGTTGTTGATGGTGTAGTTCGTAAGTATAAGGGAGAAAAGTCGTTTGGTTGACGTCAAAAGCTGGATATTGAGACAATCCTGGCTTCGTATCGAGGTGAATTGCTTCTCTTTAGCTGTGAATCATTTCGAAAAATAAAGTCGAGTCCACTTCCACTTCAGCTTTGATTCTTTAAGAATACCGGGAGCCCTCGCTTAATGACGAAGCAAGCTATTTGATCCTTGTGAATGAATACATGCTGTTGACCTAGACTTTATCTTCTCCATGGTACTTCCTGAATTGTCTACTATGAAGGCAAGTATACAAGAGCCGAAGAGAAGTCTTCCGTCCTCGGTTCTGGCCTAGGCAACCAAAACAGAGAGCCAGAGGCCCTTTCCCCCGGCCCAGATGTAGGAGCACCAGGACTTGACTATTGTTTTAGTCGGACATTAAAGAAGCTCTATTCAAGTAGAAAGCCTTGAAGTAACACTGATCCAGTTGTCAACCAAATTCTGAGCGCGGATATTTCTATACCGTAGCTCAGAAAGTAACGTATTGTAAGTGATGAGAATATTTCTCAATGCGACTAAGGTTTACGAACGAATGTCTACCGTTGGCCCATTGTAAATCGTCGCTTTGGTTTATGAATGTATTGGGGGCATATCTAGCATTACACTGATCTGCGGCAGCGGTACTAAACGTCAACATCAGGACGAGGGACGCGAGCTGCTCAGCTTGCCCAGCCTGCTCAGACTGCTCAAGTCAGCTACTCAGGGCTGCCTTAAAAGTGCTGATGGACAGAGAACTGCCCAAATAACTCTGAGACGGCGCTGGCAGTTGATTCATGGATATTATCAGCGGCGTACTTTTGTACAAAGGCAGCCCGATCTGGGAGTCTCCGAGACTCGGGATAATAAACATGGGCGAGGATGATCTAACCAACTGATATATATGCAACTGCCATTTAGGAGACACTAAGACGGATAAGTGAATAGCACAGAATAGAATAGTAGCCACTGTTCTAATTCTATTCTTTAATTAAGAATCTAGAGTTCATTCAATTTTAGAGTTGGCAGCACTGCCAGCACATAGCCAGAAACTCCAAAATCGCAAGGAGTAAATGATGAGGATGTTGACACTACATCATACGACCGGCTATGATATTCCGTATTGTTGCTATCAAAGCGAATTCGAAAGATTAGGTGAGACCGAGGAAAAGTCAACGCCTCTAAGCGAGAGTGAGAGTGAATGCTATGAAGCATTGAAGATGATGTCCAGTCTCAGATAATTATAGGGAAAGAGAAGTGAAGTGAACGCGCTAGATATGAAAATTCAAAGCTGTTTTACCCTCCTTCTTCTTTGGTCATTTAATTCTTGTTCTTACATAAATATTTCCCCTCTTCTTTGAGTCCTCTAAAGTTATTCAGCAACAACAACATCAACAATCTCAATAGCACTCTATTCATGATGACACTTTGTTGACATTGTGAGAACCCCCTAGGATAACACTGACTTGTTACTGACCTCCCAGGTCGTCCTCATAAGCCTCGTTGCTAATCCTCTAGCAATATCTGAAAAGATATCCCTAACCGGTAGCCAAAAACCTGCTACAGTACTATAGGTAAAAATTTAGTGCGGATACGAAATTTCCTACCCTAAACCGGATTACCCCCTTAGATTCTGCCCCAACTCTTGCTTTCCTTCCACGTGTCGCACACTTTCAAACTTCATCAAATACTCTTACACAAACACGCGATGATGATCTCATTATCATGGATATTGGCTGTGGGCTTGTGGCCCCACAATGGCCATTATGACCCTCCTCATCTAAGTTAATACAATGTCACTACAAGCAGCCTATTGGAAGTACTAAGCTGATTCACTCCAAATCATTGTAACTCACGTCGAGACTTCATAGTGCTGCCCTACTTTAGCAAATTGCAGCGGCATCTACGTTAGATATCGTCAATGCTACCGCAATCATTCGCGACCTGGTCGAGTAAGTGATATGACAATAGGGGATTTCCTCAGGTCATGCTTCTATGGGTGTGCCTCATTGTGCCGTACCGCCATGCAATCCAGGCTGGAGAGGTATTACTGAGCATTATTGCTGCTGGCGCCCATAAGTTGATCTCATATCCTATTCCTAAGAGTACAACTCAGCTGATTAGCGGACAACGGCATCAGTATCAAGAGTGTCATTATCAGCAACGAGTCCAAAAGCCACAACTACATCGATGAATCGACACCGACATTGACTTTATCTACGAGCACTGCAACTTAGCTTTTGCTCTCTCCTTTAAGATCACCAAATAAGTGACGATCACGAGAGATTTAGTGGGCAGTCTTTGGTTCTTATTTCTTATTGGCGCCTCGATTGGGTTCCTCGAATCGTTTGAGAAGAAAGCGATCTCGAAGGGTACAGAAAAGCGGAAGGACGGCTGGATTACGGAGCACGAAAAGACTTCTTAGGAGCCAAGTGAAGCTTAGTGAGCTAGTGAACCACCACGGTGTCAGTTGTGAACTGGGAGAAGGCCAGAGGGAAAAATGATACAAGACCAAGTGAGTTGTGGGCTCCAGAGTCCAGAGTCCAGAGTCCAGAGTCCAGATTGTGTGAGTGCCACTGAGTGGGCTAGCAGGATAGCTTGTATGGAATGATGGAATAATCGTGTCACCTCTTGCAGCGCCTGATGCCGAAAGCCATAGAGCCGCATCTCGTTGCTCAGTTGCTGCAATAGCAAATCATGTTTTGAATCGTCGAATCAGTGGACCAACTCGGATGTCCACTTGCTCTGGGGACGTGGTCCGCCAAATTACCCGCCGACTATGCAGTCTAGGCTCATACCTACCTTTCAATCGTACTACTGTACAGCCATGCTAGCAAGTTAACTTGCTGGTAGCTCGACCCATGAGTTCGAATTGTTCCCTCCAAGGATCGTGCGAGCATCTTCCTCATAAGAGAATGGCCCACGTGCTCGCTCGACATAGCTAAGGCGATGGATAGCACTGACGGCTCGGTGAAGCCTCTGACTGGCTTAGTATGGTTAATCTGGACCCTCTACTGCAGCTTTCAGGCTATAAGTCGGTCCGGACGCAAATCTTTGGGAGCGATGAGGACGGACACTTTAGCAGAAGCTAGCATGACATGTACCTAAGTACCTTTGCATTAGAAATCAACTTTGGGCCAGCCTATTATCATGGAAACAATCAAGAGGATTTGTCTAGCTTTCTTTCAAAGCAGTCTAAGCAGTCTTTAGCTGTCATAATTCTCGTATCGGTTGTGTTATCAAGGTTTGCCGCTACTGTACTCTATGATCAATAATGAGTGACATTATTATCATGGGTTCAAAGAGAAGCAAATATATTAGTAAAAGAGAAGGTAAGGAAGAAATAACGTGGTTTACCATGACCTCGTGATTATCAGGACCTCGTGAATTTTTCCCTTACCCCACCACTTTAAAATATAATAAAACTACTACAACATATCAA
>QYAL01000182.1:0-20647 GCA_003988805.1 Ploettnerulaceae sp. D365
GGTTGTTGAGAAAACGCGTGTTGAAGTTAGAGGTAGTAGGGTAGGGGAAAAATTCACGAGGTCCTGATAATCACGAGGTCCTGGTAAACCACGTTATTCATAGTTGCAAATCTCTCTATTTATCTTCACTATAGGATATCGGCGACCTTGCTACTATCGAACATCAGCATCTCAAGCTTCCAGTCTCCTTCAGCGCTTACAGATACAAACGTCACAACAGCAGCAGTTATGCCTCCAATTCAGCTCGCCCCGATCAATCCTCCCTTGGGCGTTAATTCCGCCTACTGCGTACCCAAACAAACGACTCTTGTGATGAAGGAGAAAGTCTGGTACATATTCCCCCATCCACCCGCCTCAAGCTTCCACCCTCCCCTTCCCCCTCCTCCTCCTCCTCCTCACCAACTCCAAGACTCAACTAACATACCCCCCTTCTAGGTCCCTCTCGGGCGACACCTTCCACATAGTCGACGAGAACAACCACGAAGTAGTCCAATGCCGCGGCCAATCCTTCTCCCTCTCCGACCGCAAAGAATTCGCCGACGCAAGCGGTCGCCCCCTCTTCTCCCTCCGAACCAGACTCCTGAGTCTCCATAAGAGCTTTTACGCCGAGGCGCCTGGCGGAGGGATCTTATTCGAGGTCAAAGGGAAATTCTCTAGTACGTCGTGCTACTACCATATTCCCAAACCTCCCTCCACATAATGAATGCCCATCCCTACCTCCTGAACCCCCCAACTTTCCCCAGAAAAACATGGACCGCAGACACTATAACTAACCTTCCTCTCTCTTACCTGCTGTAGTCGGCACCTCGAAAATGATCGCAACGTTCCAAAACGTCAGTACGGGGACACCCGTCGAGCTGCTCATCAAAGGCGACTGGTTTGATCGGTCGGCGACCATCACTATGGGGAATATCATCGTGGCGCAGATTAGCAGGAGTTATTTCAATATGCGTGAGATCTTCGGGGGTCAGCAGACGTACTTCGTGACTGTGGCGCCTAACGTTGATTTGGCCTTGTTGGCGGCGGTCTGTGTGTGTTTGGATGAGAAGGAGAATGAGAAGAAATAGGTAAGTTGGTGCGGTGTAAGAGGAAGCAGAGAGGTTGTGTGCAGCGAGGGAGTGAGATGGGGGCGATGAGTGCCGGATTGATGGATGGTTTTGGGAGTTTATATGCGGTTAGGGGAGGGGAAAGGATGGAATGGGATATGGAAGGGGGCTTGCGTTCGATACCCGGTTCATTGATTGTTTTGCAGTTAGCGATGGAATTCATGCTCTATGATCTATCTATCGTCGTTATTTTTTGCTCCGGATATCACCTCATACCTGCAACGCAGTCAGGCAAATGAAAACAAATGGGTATCTCATCATGTGCAGCAACGCCTAGCCATGCCCTAACATTGACTTTTTCCGTAACACTTCATTCAACTCCCATCGCCACAGTGTAAACACGAAAGCCCAAAATCACACACAAAATCGCAATCTCGAAGTAAGGCTCAATCAATCCTTCAAGCCGACCCCAAACTCCTCATACAATTCCCCAATCCTCATACCCCTATTATCAGCAATCATGCCCACGAGACCTTGTCCTACGTCTCGGATATCGTTGTAGTCGTGCAGGAGCTTGATATGACGCTTCACTGTTTCTGATGCGGGGTTTCTAATAGCACATGTTTAATCAGCAATCAAGAAATAAGTTGAAGGAGTGAGTCGGCGTAAAAGGGGGGTCATAAGAAGAGGGGGACCTGATAGGGAAATCGAGTAAGGGAGATTTCTAGGAGGGTTGTCTCGGGGAATGGGGGAGAGGTAACATGGGTGACGGACGCAAGCTCCTTGGTAACCTCCTCCAATTTTGCCTTCGTACGAGCAATCTCGGCTTCGAGAGATGCATTGCGTGCTTGAATAGAAGTCTGTGTAACATAACCAGTCAGTACCTTGCCTATCTATCAGAATCGGTTGAGGAACATACAATCTTCATAGCCTTCAACTCAGCCATCAAAATATCCTTATTCTGAGACCCTTCCACGGTTTTAGTTGGCGACTTCTCTTTCTCTCCTTTTCCGGGAGTATAACTTGGGACTTCGGTCCTTGATGGGGAGTATTTTGTTTCTGGGGGCTGAGAGTCAGTTGTTTTGGAGAGAGTGGGTATTTTAAAAGTTGTATTTGGTATCTTGGTCGGAGAAGGTGATGGTTTTGATGTGGGCAGCGATGACTTGGGGGAAGAAGAAGAGACTGCGTTGATCTGAGAGTGTCTCCCATTACTAGTTGTAGCATTGTCGGTAGCGGAGTCTTGTATTACATTTATTGCTGTAGTAGAACCGGTGATAGTCGTCTGTAACTCATTTCTGGCCGAGATCGAATCCGGAATTTCCTCGTCCTCATCGCTGTCCGGGATTGAGCGGGCTGCCATTTCTGTGGTGGATGCGGTACAATCGGCATCGGAGACAATTGCTTGCTGAATCGCTGCATTGCCAGTCTCGACCTTGTTGCTAGCTGGGGATTGAATATCGGGGCTCACGGTGTTCCCCAGTTGAAGAACAATCTCATCAACCATGACTACATCATCCCCATCATTCAAGTCCTTGAACACAATTCCGTCCTCCATCTCGATCGCCGTCTCAGCTTCATCAAGTAAGGATGTAGGAACATCAACCAACTCGATATCATTCGTCTCATCCTTCTCTTCTGACTCTACGACTTTCTCCCAAGCCCTGCCACCGGAAATCACCTCCTGCGTTCCTCCAACATCGGACATGACAGCCACAGCATCCTCAAAGGGTGAGTTTTTGACAATCTTTTCTCCTTGCGGTGTAGACGGGAAATCAGAGGTCATAAATTCTGGAAGGACAACCATACTACCATCATCGACGAACGGTACTAGTCCTGTGTCTTCATCGAGATTTTCCTTGACTATAGTGAAGGAAACAACGGATTGGACTGTCTCATGATTATCCTCGTTTGCCTCAATCACAGCATGATCTGCCTTGGGGTTGTCCAAAGTTTCCCGGGTGTCTCTATCGTTTTCAGGTCGGTCCTCACCCCCCCTACCATACATATTTCCCGCTTCTTCCGGGCTTTCCCTCGCATCGAATCCAACACATTTCACAGGACTGACTGTATCCTCTGTATCAGCCTCACTATCCGGAACCTCACTCATAATGCCACTCTCCACCGTCCTCTTCTCTGTCACCGTCTCCTTGCCTTCTTCCCCATCCCTGTTTTCTCCAATTCTGCTATCTTTGAGAAGTGGTAAGTCAATCTCAACCTCCTCATCCGGACTAACCACAGCCTGAAAAAGTAATGGTATGGTGGCATCCTCCTGGCCTTGCTTTATTTTATCTTCTGTTGCCAATGTACTAGATGCAGAATTTGCCATGGATGGACATGAGAGGCTATCCATTTCCGCTGCTGGTAGTGGTTTGAGTGAGATATTTTGAGGGCGAGTGAACAATTAGTAATGAGATGAAGACGAATGGAGTAGAGGGAGAAGCGACATAGCTGGATCGAGGAGGAACGTTGACACGTGACTCAATCTACCCATACTCTGGTTAAGCGCCCTGTATTTCCTTCTAGGAGTGTGTATGTTCAGGCAGTATTCTTATATGGTGTTGACGGGTTTCGTCGGTCCTTGGATTCATGGTTTCTATATCGAAAGCTACATGCACGAGCAACAGTGTCGTTTTTGCTATAATCAATACCTCCTCTCTCTATCGTGTTAATGTTCTTGGGTCATATAAGTAAACTGTAACGGTCCGCAGATGCTTCTTAAGAGGAAACCTCCTTTCCTTTTCCACTATTGGGAAGTGACATTATACACAACAAATACAGTGGTATCAAGCGTCATTTTTCCAGTAGATCCAGAAAGGTATTCGTGTATAACATAAACGTGTGTTCAATGTCACTACACTACAGGAATTTGGACAGTATTAGATAAGACTGGAGGAAGAGAATCGAGGTCTCTATTAGTTCAAGTGATTTGCGGCCCTAAACGCCATGCATGCTCCCAATAAGGAGAAAGCTCAAACCCAGAACCAAGCCACCCATCCGATCAACCCTCCCTCATCCGACGCTGGTACTTTTTGACTCTTTCCACAGCTGGCGCTCAGTAAAAGGATTCCACCATCGTATCCTTAAGGTTCGTATTAATATTCCCAGGACCTTGTCCCTCCCCTAATCTAAACACGCTCTCTACAACACTGAGTTCTGTCGCCGTAGTATCCAACCCTGTGACCGCAAGCCAGTCATTAACCACCATACCGGCACCAACCACACTGCTACCTCGGTTGACAGAGCCCGCAACAAGCGGGACTTGGAGAAGAGATGAGAGCTCGTCTTGGTCGAGAATGGAGGTCTTAGGATGGACGATGCCGCCTTGATTGGAGAGAGCCATGTAGGAACCTACGAGGACGTTATCGGCGATGGTTTGGCGGAATACGTCGACACCTAAAACGTCGGCGATTATCTCTTCGGTTTCGCGCTCGATATCGGGATGCACAAGGGCGACATGGTCATTACAGACAATTACATTGCCGAGGGCCGAGAGACGCTCTTCTATTCTCTGCTGATTATTAGTCCTAACTCTCCCAATATTCTCTTGAGTTGCACGGCTAGAGAGGATTTGCGGGGTGGTGAGGAGGGGTGTGTACCTGTATCTTGACTTCATCCGGTAAACTGTTCCTCAAATGCTGCAATTCCTGATCTGTCGTACTAGTCGGTACTAATAAACCCTTTCGGTTTCTACTCTTATCAGCCCCCATTCTTGTGTCCTAATATATATACTTCGCCCTCAAATCCAAATTACAGAGCGAGGGAGAAAACGTACCCAGCAGTCAACCGGCCAATAATTCTCGTCCCCGCAATGGTAACATGGCAGATGGGAATAACATCCTGGAGCTCGGCCTCGAAGACACTTTGCGCACATTAGCTTTCATCCCTTTGCACATCATATGCAGAAGCGCATATCTAGCATACCTGTAGAAGTTCTCACTCGCACCAACCGCAACCAGCGCATATGAATTTGTCAGTGTGGAGAAAACACCGACTTCATTCGAGTTCTCGAACTGGGCTCGGACCGCCATATTTTCAATTTCTTCGTTGAAAATATATGCACTTGTGCTGTTGCTAAGAAATGTACAGGAGCGAGAGCTGTGTGCGCGTGTGTTGAGAATATGGTGGGTATGATGGTGTTGATTGAGATACTTTTTCGCAGGGCTTTCTTTGCTTATGATAGAGGAGTGAAGACGCTAGCGGGGATCTGGATGGTGGCGGAAAGAGAGAATCGAGGTGAGGTGACCCCACCTTGGAGCCTTGTGAGTCAGGCGCCAAGGCGCAGCCTTGGGCTTGGGGCGAGATGCTTGAGAGAGACAGAGAGAGAAAGGAATATAGTTTAATGAGAAGATAATGACAAGTTACAATTCGATGATCGTCATATATAATGTTATTGAACTCTCTGCAAGTATATTAAGGACGTTCCATTTGGCAACCAAGGTCAATTTCCCATATATCGCAGTATCAACAGTCCAAACCCCGCTTAAGTCAACTTCAGCGCTTCTCAGCCCTGTCTGTACCAGTGACTCCCTCTTCCATCCCCCACAGTATATAAGATGACTAAGTATGGCTCATTCTCACTCATACTACCACGTGAAAAGTGTGGTAGGTCTTCGTAAGGGGGTACCTATAGTAGGGTGGCTGTTGCATTAAGAAATCTACTACAGTGTTAGTCCCTGATGTAACCCGCGATGTAGTGCGATGCGATTATACATTAGGAATATGTCTTGGTATTATATGGACATCTGAAGCCGAGGGAAGATCCTAGTGTGGCCTGGGGATTTCTGCCGGAGGGGGAGGTTGAGTATGTCTTTGTAGATAGTGGAAATGGTG
This sequence comes from Ploettnerulaceae sp. D365, assembly GCA_003988805.1. Lineage (NCBI taxonomy): Eukaryota > Fungi > Ascomycota > Leotiomycetes > Helotiales > Ploettnerulaceae > Ploettnerulaceae sp. D365. Next base: position 5,877 of record QYAL01000182.1, read on the forward strand.
GTGTGAATGGCTTTTGGTCGATCAAGACGATGGTTCATGAAGGCATAAGTTTGGTTTGATAATTAGGATTTCGATGGTTCTTAAAGCCTAGAGGCAACAAAACCCATCCGGCAAGCATCCCAAGCCGATTAGCAAATTATTGTAAACTACCTAGCTTCCGCTTTGCAAAGGGATTAGACGTGCCGTAGCACAAAAACCCAAGCTCTCTATGTCCAGAGTATGATGCAGCGCTCGGTATCCTAGAATTACAAACAGTTGAAAGAAATCGTATCATACATATCCCCCCCCCCTTTCATACATATCGTATCTTTCTCTCGCTCTCATTCCCATTTCGTCTATCTCTTCTCCATTGATTCTCATGACAGCCTTATTCGTAAGATTTCCACAACTTAGAACGACCCGCGTGTCCAAGTGATACTTATGGCAAACGAGACTGTGGGGGAATATATTGTAAGAGGTTCATGAGCTTTCCCCAGAAACCAATATACATTCCGCTAGCAGGTTTCTCCTCTACTGAGAATACCCACTACCACCATATCCACGCCATTGATGCTGCGGTGGAGGGGGAGGCGGTGGTGGTGGTCTGCCGTTAGCAGAAGGTGGAGCAGGTCTCAACTCTCTAGCAGCTCTCCTGCTCCCACCGTTGGCACCACCACGGGATGATGGTGGAGGTGGAGGTCCATACGGTGATATCTGCTGATGATGATGGCCAAATACACCCATGCCAGGGTGCATACCTGTCAGGCCAGTCAACCGCTGCTGCTGCTGAGGCATCATAAGAGGGGCCCCATAAGGATTGATAGGCGCACGGAACGCCGAAGGAGCAGGGTGGCTACCGTAATAGTCCATGATATTAGCAAGCTCAGAGAGATTACCGCCGTTTGTATAGTTTGTATGGGGTGCTGGTGGAGGTGGGGGTGGGAGTGGAGCTTGTCGCACTGGTTGCGAGTAGGGTGTGACATAAGTTCGATCTCTAACTGGATCGTAGCCGCGTGATCGCTGGGGAGGAGCAGGTGGCGCCATAGATGTAGGAGGAGAGAAGCCAAGGTTCTGTGGTTGAAACGTGCTTGGTGGTGAGTATACCAAGGTACCAGCACTCTGATACGTTGGTGTTGGCGGAGCAGGCGAGAACATTGACTTTGCATGCGGAGAAAATTGAGCAGATCTCGCTGCCATTGAGATACGTTCCTCTTCAGCCCACCTAATCTCATCTCTGGCTCGCCTTGCAGCAGCATCACTAACTGCAACATTCACTGCATCAACTAGATCCTTTGCGATAACTTGTGGTGGCTCGGGGACAGCAGGCGTTGGTTCTCTGGAAGCACGATCACCAGCCCTGTTAAGAAGATCGCCCATTCTCTCAGCAGCAGGAATCTGAGCGAAAGCTCTTTCAGCCCGATATATCCATTCAGAACGAGATGTTCTTGAGATACTACGCTTGCCATTAAGATCGGTGTGGATGAACATGACAGGATTAGAATTCTCCCAAGGCTGAGTCCAATCCGTGGGCTTCTTGAAGTAGGGTGATTTGCAGGCGCCAGCATCTGGATTAACTGAGCCGGGTATGGGAAGACCGAGTCGTGGATGAAGTTTATGCGTAGCGACAAGCTCCGGATCAAGATCTTCAGGTTGGTTCTTACCAGCATTGTAGCGACCCTGTCTCTGCTCGTAGAAGAACTTTCCTCCTTCTGGATTGGGGTCTATATCTCTGCCGAGCTTCTTAGAGGAGCCATCAGGTTGCTTTTGGAAGTGAGTTCTGCGAAGACCAATCTCATGTGGCTCAAAATGAACCGGAGCATCGGCCTGGATTCTGTTGTAAGGTGCAGGTTGATCGCGCCGAACTTTTCTGCGTGGAATACTGACTCCAAACTCATCGACTTCCTGAGGGAGAGCATCACTGTCCTCAACATCGTCGCCGACGTTGGCTTCAACTTCCTCCTCTGGCGAACCTTCTCCGGTTGCAGGAGGAGAGCCGGGAGCAGGAATCTCTTCTTCAGGTCGTTCTTCTTCTTCCTCTCCAGCTTCAGCGGCAGGTTCTCCACCTTCGGCAATCTCTTGTTGTGCGTTTGGCTGAAAGAGCGCTTGTCTGCCGACTCTCTTTCCTTTGCCACCCACCTCAGCTCTGTGAAGTCTCTCTTTCTCGGCAACATTCTCTGCTTGCTTTTTGAGAATAGCAGCTTTGTCGCGCTTTGACTTGGCTTGCCACCAATTGGCGGGATGCTGTTCATAATCATTGTCGCCAATGGTGCTATTTGCATTGACAACAGCTTTTCCAGGCTTGGCGGATGTTAGCAGAGAACAAGTTTGCGACGGGTGCGTAAACTTACATCCATAAATGGGTGTCCAGTCCCATGCACACGCTTTGGTGGAGGACCAGACTGCTTGACTATTCTACCATCCTCCTGTGATTTGTTAGCAGGATTAAGAAGAGAAGAATAGGTGTACTTACACCCTTGGAAAATGGTATCTCGTCAATATCGCGCAGATTCTTGGTCTTTGCATAATATATATAGTTCGCTTTCTCCATGATACGGGCCTCACAGTCTTCTCTGATCTCCTCAGTGCGCAACTGTAACTTGTTAGACCCGATCCAAAAAAGGGGATGATCAAACTTACTCGATATTGCTGTTCAACAGTGTACAGTTCATACTCCAAAGTGCGCTTCACCAAAGCTATTTCACGGTCTTCAAGAGCTTTCAACTGACTTTGCGCGATTTCAAATTCGGCATTGAGATCGTCGGAAACCTTTTGGAACTCGGGAAGAGTCTCGTGGTATTTGGGATCATCCTTCAACAACTCTAATGACTTCTCTGAAAGGGCGATTAGGGCTTCTCGCTGTATGGTAGCAATTGCCTTGTACTGAGCCTTCAGTTCTGTCTTTCTTTTGTAGACTGCATCGATGACAGGATCTTCGGGCTTCTTTCTACGACCACCCCGGCCCCTGCCAGTACCACGGCCTCTGGAAGCAGCCGCTGGCTTTCCACCACGGCCACTTGCGCCTGCTTTACTGACTCTACCGCCTCTAGAGCCTCTGCCTCTGAAGCCCCCTCGGCCTCTGAAGCCACCACGACCACGTCCTCGGCCACGCCCAGCACCAGAAATTCCCGTACCATCGAGTGGTGCAGGAGCATCGTCATATGCAAGCGCAGAGTTTGGAGCCTCACCGGAAGATTCACTGGGGCCATCAACCTGGATACTTGGCATTGGTTGAGTAACTGAATCGGCATCCGGACCGGGGGTAGCCGAAGATCCTTGATCGACGGTTTCAATTGGAGAAGAAATGTGATTATTCGATGTGGTGACATTTTTGTCGTTGATTTGACCATCAGATAATTGATTTCCAGAAGGCGAAGAACTGGGAATGTCGGAAGTGTGTGTCGGTGACGACCGACGTTTCTTAGCTTGGGGTTGACCCAGCTCATTCGATGCGGGTGACTTTTTGGGTACACCCTTTCCCTTTGATGATCTGGAAGTTTTGATTCCAGATGCGGATGAAGTAGTGGCTGGAGGTGGAGGACCAGAGCTTAGTTCTGAGGCCTTGCGCTTTGAAGCACGCGTGCCATAAGAAGCTTTGTCGTCAGCTCCATCCTCCTGAGGAGGAGGAACTGGCGCCATATTGCTGGAACAAGGCCAGCAATGCGAATGGTGTTAAAGAGTTCTAGAAGTTTTGGTGTGACTAAGTGACGGGCCAAGAATGACCCAAACGAGGTTTGAAGTAACGGTGATGGGAGTTCAATTGATTGAAGTTGGTGAGTGGAAACTATGGTGGTTGGAAAAGGTTGGAGGAAGGAGAAACAAAAAAGCTCGAGGGCGACGGGACGGTCTCATACGTGTGTTGCGGGACTAGCAAGATTTTATTTGTGGGCGACGTTGCTATTGTCCCTGAACAATGGGTGCAACACAATAGGATGGCGGGTCGATGAAGAGTGAATTGAAGCTGAGGGTAGCAGAAAACGCAATATCTGAAGGACGAGACCTGAATTCAAGCGAACCCTGGAACGACGACCTCTGATTGGCTGAATCCCCGGCCGCCACGGATCATCAACTTTTCACTAGCTTTACTGTATTAGTGACCGAGCTTTACCAAAGAACAATACAATGTGTAGTACGGTAGATCCTGGATTATCTATATCAATGAGAATGAATTACTGTTTGACGGAAGAGGGAAACTTGTATTACAGTCCGGGGATATTACTGTAATTACACAGACCCATGGATGAACGGGGCTTTATATAGTGAGTGCTTCTGTGCTTGGCAGCCAAACTGTCCAGAATATGATAATCAACTCCAAAGAACTTCTTTAAAAAAATGAAATGTACGCCTATACTAGCACTTCACGTCGGATACGTGTATATATTTATTATTTTATCAATGCTGGCTGTGTCGTGTAAACCTTCCTGTCGAATCGCAACGCAAAAATATTCATTTAGTGCCACGCACCACAATAGTAAGCACATATTAAATACTTCTGAATGTGAAATTTGGCGATCAGTAATCTACAATCAAGTAACCCTGTTACACTTAGACGAATTTTGAGGTCTGATTGCTTAAATAGTATGTCCGGTGAGCCACTCAAAACGACATCATAATCATGCTTTGGCGAAGATAAGGTTTGCTAGACGTCAGAATAGCGGACATATTCAGCATCATTGAGATTGTTCCCAGTCATACAACAGACACAGGGGCATTTTACACCTGCTATGATAGATAAAAGTTGATTGGGGATAGTTTCGGTCTTCAATAGAGCAGTACTGCTCTATTCTTTGGACAGAGCATATCTGCCCAACCAGTACATATATATATACTCGATATGACGTTGAGCTTTAATTTTGGTAGCTAGTGACGTGTAATCAGATGCGCGTGGGGTAAGAATCTGCACACAATCACACTATGAACGGACTCAAAGAATAGCAAGTAGTTCAGATATATGAACAGAAAACTTTGACAGGTCAAATTAAGATGAGAAATGATTTCCTCGATAAGAAGGGAGCGGCGCGGCGATACTCTCAAACAGATCTAGACTTCTCTCGGCTCGTCCTTTGAATCGGCTTCAGAAAATTCAAACAATAATCAACTCTATACTCAATACGCTCTGTATATCTAGGACTGACCGGTAAATTTCTCCAGCATGTTTCGAGCGATCAGAAAGCCGCATTTATCTCTCTTCTACAGTCTGGGTCCCTACATCCCTCTGCATCTAACTTCCGATCTCACGTCCGCAGCAGCACAACAGGAAAATCGAAGTTTCCTCCTACTCAGAAAGGATCGACTCTTAGAAGCTAGTAAAATCTTTTACACAGTTTCCAGGTCGCCTAGCTATATCATCCAGGTCCACAGAATCCTCTGCAACTGTCCAAAGGCCGATATTATGATTCCAACAACAAATAGATCAATCCGCAGGAGCTGCGCCGCGAGTCTAGACTCTAGAGATACGCGAAAAAGTCTAAATTCATATCAATAGATGGCTACCAAAAAAAATTATCCAAAAATGCAAGAGCAATCCGACGTGTAGAATTAGGTTGCTTCCGCGAGACAGTCTCTCATACTTAAGCTTACGCTCGCAAGCTCACCAAAAAGGTACCCCAACAACCCTTCAAACCTCAAATTATGCGGCTATGCTAATACTTCCTGTTCCAAAGAACTTACAGACAATCATAGCCCGAGAAACTAGGTATATATTCGGAGCCCAGGTGTTGAGGCCAAGCACCGAGTCTCCCAAACATGTACACGCAATTTCCCAGTTTGCAGCCATACTGTACCTACTATAAAACTTCCCTCGAAGGGCAACACGAAACACAGAATCTCAGCAAAACCATAACGATCATGATCAAAGGAAAATGTGGAGTGATCAAAATTGATCTTGTGGATTTCATGGCGCGGCACAGTCCTTTGAGAGCTACTGTATGATCAAGGGTGGGACAAGAATAATTACAACTGATACATCCAATGCTAGAAGGTTAGATGATACCAAGTTAGCATTACTTACTTGGTACTAATGTCTAAAACACCGGATTATAAACAGAATATTCCAGCGGTAGCCTCGGCGCATTTCTCAAGAGCCAGGATTCGAAACATGGTTGCCACTTCTTCGACAGTGGTCACGGTTCCCCTCCTCATCATCCTAGCTATAGGACTTCCATCAAAGATTCTACTACCACAGTCCAAACGAGTCAATACGAAGGATCTCACAAGGAAACGGGCACTAGGATCGAATGCCTATCGAATGTGTGCGTGCTTACTGAGTTTTTAGTGTCGAGTATCTCCAGCCAGACCGCGAAGTATGCTTACGAACCTACGATATCTTACCGTATATATATGACGACGTTCAAGAACTACAATGATAACCAGAGCAAATAAGAGTATTTCGTCATAGCTCCAAGAGGTAAGTAGGGTATGTATATATCTGGGATCGAGCTACGCTTACTGGGAGATGTCTTTCAAGCCGGTATTTTCAAAGCACCAGGCTCGCGCATAGTATACCTAGGTATCTGTCAAAGCACTCAGATCGACAAATTATGGTAAAATAACTCAAACCCCCAAGAGACGAAAACTCAATGATATAGATCACAGAAGGTTTATCTGAAGATATGAATCAGGGTGTATGTGATCATCGAGATCCCCTCATTTTACTCTGAGTGGTGGCTTCGACCCTATCAACATCCTCTTCGTCGGAAGTGGTGAAATATAATCTCTGGCAGACAAGTCAATTTCCTGACACGGCTCAATGGATGGTATTTGCCAATGTTTTCTTCTTCTTTTCAACTCGTGCTTTAGACAGGACATAGAAGAAGCTTTGCGTACGAACCAGGATTAGCTCGAAATGGTTGCAACTCTGCATGCATGGTGCATAGGAGCGAATGTAGGTACAGACCCAAGATCCACTTCGGCCTTTCATAGAACCCAAGTCCTGCGTAAGAGCGAATTAAGAAGAGGATATAAATCAAAATAATCACAGCTACGGAGGCATTGCTATATAATCAGACTGATGGTATCAATTCTCATTGTGGGACATGAAAAAGATATCATTTCCCATCCATTCATCATTCTTTATGTTTTCCATAACTTCCCTATCTGGCCCCGACATACGTCGTTACATTAGGGCGATATAATATGTACCGACCAGGGCAAGCATTTATGAAACCCTGATTCATCCCATGGGAGTATGCGTTCTGCAATGAAAACCAACGATGATGATTCCATCCATGATTCTGCCTTCGACGAAGACAACACAAAGCCCTTGTGGACGGTATGGGGAGAAGTGACGAAGCCAGACCCTTTGCATGTTTATCTAGCTGATATGCAGACGAGAGAGAGAATTACTTTGCACCTTATGGAAACAGCCAGCGCTAGAAAACACAGAAAAGAGATTATGGGACGCTCATTCCATGTCATCATCTGGCTGGTCGAAAAGGAAGTTGGCTGCGAGCTCCTCATTTTTGTCACAGGCAAAGTATGCTTGAATGGCTTGGTCCCGAGGGAATCCAAGAAGACATAACTGTGGAGGATTAGCTTAAGTCAAATCATTTGGGATAGGACTTACCCGCTCAATAGCGGCACGTTCTTCCTCCGTAACACTAATAGCCTGAGCTCCAGGTGGGAGCGGGGCATCGTTGTCTCCGTCCTCACTCAAGAGTTGAAGGAATTGTTCTGGATGTTGTCCGATCAAAGCCGCCAATTGTGGATTACCAGCGCCAACTTGTTGAAGGATAGGCTCAAGCATTTGTGGTTGCTGTTGGACAACTTGACGAAGTTGTTGGAATTGGGGGTTATTTCGAAGAAAGTCGAGATTACCCAATCCGCCAGCAGCAGTTCCTGCGCCCGCACCAGCTGCGACGCCGGGAAAGAGATTCGCAGCGCCTGCACGAGCTCCAGCCCCACCACGACCGCCAGCTCCAGCCTGAGCTGCAGCCTCGAAAAGATTTACTGGTTCCTCACCACGCTCAGCACCTGGAATCACAGCCGCCGAAGCTGGGGAGCCTTCGTCTTGAGCAGCAACTGGTGCAGGCGCCGGTGCTCTTTGTTCTTGTTGGAGGTTCTCTGGAATGCCCTGACGGTATATCAGCACATGTGTCAAGAAAATTTGCTACTGGCTTACTGTGAGGAGATACTCAATAGCACGCTCCGAGTTGTAGAAAGCAGCTCGCATAGCAGCATCGATTTGTGTTCTCTCGAAACCCATGCTTTCCATCTCGGCAATTTGTGCAGCACGCTCAGCACCCATAGAAATTCCAGAAGTAGCTCCCCCTGGTGTAGAAGGAAGAGCAGAGGCAGCGGCTCCTGAACCGGCCGGGGATGGCGTGGTGGGAATAGTTGGAGCAGGGGCATTTGACTGAGCTGGAGCTTGAGGAGGAGCGGGGGTAAATGCAGCGACTGGAGCTGCTGGGGTCGATGGAGGAGCTTTCGAAGTCGAAGCGGCGCTTGCAGGTGCAACCTTGGGCTAAGAATAACATTAGATGTGAATAGTACACATGAGAGGGCGATAGGATACCTTTGACACCATGCAGACGATGAAGCCCTTCTCCTCGATCTTATAAGACTCTACTGTATTAGCATCTTGCAGAATCTTGCCTAGATGTTGGTAAGCAGACTATTGCGCGCCGAGATTCCGATTGAGCGCTGGACAAACCTGAGTAGATCAGCTTCTGATGTGGAACCTCCCACCCCTTCTCCTTAGCGATCTTCTCCTTGACGTCTGAGATCTAAATGTACTCGAGTCAGCAAGCTTCGGCTTGGAAAGCGAAATCATGACAGCATAAGCCCTCGATTCGATGGAACGAAGGAAGAAATGCCGTACCAGCTCTGAAGGCTCAGCTTCGATGACAAACTTCTGCTGCTTCAAATCCTAATGCAAGAAGCCAGGTTAGCATATGTATACATGCCCGCCTCATGGAGGGGTAAATGGTAATATCACTACAGCAACATACCTTGAATGTAAGCTTCATGGTTGCGACTGGAAAGTTTGCGCACTGCAACAAGAGGAGAGGAGGAAGGGTGATGCGCGAGTGTGTGTCTCGGGGAAGAGATTATTAGATGGCTGTACTATGGCCAAAGGACGAAACCAAAGGTGTTTCTTGGGAATTCGGAGAAGTCAAGTCGAGAAGGCAAGGCAACTGGTGTGGAAAGGCAAAGGCGAAGGAAGCAACTGGTCCGAGCTCACGCTAAATACTAGGGCGCTACGTCGGTTATCGCTGCCTTGTCCAAGGTCTGTACTTCGTACTCTACTTCATACGAACTTTTGTTATTCCACCGCCGACCAAGACCACCATTTAGCTTCGCTGGCAGTCATTGGCAGGATCCTCCATACAATTCAGATCATTGTGCGTCACAGAGACAATTGATCATTTGAAGAGAGGCAGGGTCGCCAACGTTTCTATGGCCGTGGTATCATTGACTGTGGGGTACTATCAGCCTTGTCAAATGTTTGGTCTGTGTTCGAATCACCAGAGGTAGCCAACGCAACATCCTTCTCGACCAGATCCTCTACCTACATTAGTGCATGCGGCTCAACCACCATAGATGGACAAGCAAGAGTCACCCAGACAGTCACCTAGACATACGGCCATGCACAAGGCAGCAAAAATATCCCCATGGAACTATTATACTTCTCTTCCTAGACGCTGGCGCCTCTCTGAAGGTGGATTTGCGCATCCAACAACACAAAGTTTTTTCTATCCCTCTTGCATTGCATCCCTCCGCATGTCATCCCCCAAAAGCGAAATATTCAAACTCAAACTCTCCTATATAGGTGCGTAATATATTACTGCCAGGTAGGTCACAATCAAGGCAAGATAATTTTGCTCTGTTCAAAGGATTCCCTCTTATTATCGGACTTCACTTCAAGAGCAAGGCGAGCGATCTGAAGCGTAGAATATTTATTCGTTAGGCACTAAGGTATATTGTTATAATTTCAAACGCCGCGCTAACATCATGGTACTCATCATACATAAAACAATGAAATTCGTACAGCATCGAGCCTGCATCTCTCGTCATGAGATCTTCTACGCATCCCGAACTTCACCTACAATACCTAATCCAGCCGGGGCCTTCCTCCGGGAATATCCCTGCATGTTGTTCTTTGGTCCTCCGTTCAGAATGAAGTCAGGAACCGGCGGTGTTAAGGTCCTCTCCCCTCCAACCCCTTCCAAGCGCGCCAGCTCGTCTCGTTCCATCGCTAGTCGAATGCTATCTAAGCTTGCGCTGTGGACTAGCAGATTTGGACTGGAAGGGAGACTTCCGCTTCTCATACGATGAATAGATCGAATACTTTGTCGATCGGATATCATTTGCCCGGCTCCAGGGGCGGCAGTGACTATGGTTCCGGGAGTGGCAGCGGGGGGAGGTGTGGGATAATCAGTTCGAAATAATGGATGAATGTGCGCTTCACTGCTGATACTCTCTGTTGGGCTTGTATTCCGATTCGTCTTGGAAAGGTCTCGGGAACTATTCGCAGGGCTGTAACTGCGACTCCTCTTTCTTGACTTGGGGGGCTCTAGATCCAAGGGAAAACCCGGGCTTGCGCTTCTGCTAGGAGTGGGACTTGCTGGAATGGTTTCGAGGAATCTTGGTGGCGTTGGCGACGCTGACGCAACAGCTTCTCGTGATTGCGCATCTACAGCAGAAGTATCCCAAGAATCGAAACCATCCTCGATAGGAACGATTGTTTCGTGATGATTCGAACCGGTCGATTGTGGCCTATGCGAAGACCTGTGGTTGTGCGAGATGAGTTTCGTTTTCGAGCTGATCGGTCGTACAACTTGGGAAAATGACGATCGAAAGGAGGACATTGTGTCTGAACCAGCTCTTGAACGACCACTCGATGGCGGAGATTTGGATTCCACCGAAGGAGCTGTTCGACGACCCATACTTCTTTGTATACTCGAAGCTCGTGGTCTCCCCGGTCGAAGCATCTCGGCCATGCTTTGTGGCTCCGCTTCAGGATGGTAAGTTTGTATTTGTTGTTGGAAATCCTTTCGTTGGATGATAACCATGCAGATGATAAAGACCGCTTCGGAGAGTAGGGAAATTGCCCAGACGATGAAGGCACCGTTAACCAAAGCATTTGTTGATGAATGGATCGTTCGTTTTGGGAGATCCCTCCTACTCCTCATCATGCCGAGCAATATCGCCGATGTTACTGTGGACAAGATCCCAAATACTCCCCCAAATCCGGCCAATAAGTAGGTATGCTGCCTGCCATATCCAAAATCTTGGATATGAGCTCCGTTTCGATATCGAACTTGCCTTCCCAGCAAGAGCACTAATAGTACAACGGTCGCGGCGCTCAATCCTGACGCAACAATTGCCACCACGTTCGTCCTCACTGGTGTTGAAGTCCGAGACAAGGTAACGGCAAATATAACGTCAAAATTCAACAATACAATCCCGCTCGAGACTGCTAATGCGCCGAAGGCCAAAGGTAATGCGCGTAAGAGTCCCATTGGAACGAAGAGGATCAATTAGTGGCGTTGCGGAGGAACGAGTTTCGGTTGTGTGGGCAGGTATATAACGATGACTTGTGCCCAGGACGTGGTGGGAAGACTCAAACGTGTGATAGCAAGCAAACAACCTCTTTAACCTCGACCAAAACACCACGAGCACTGCAGAAAATCTGACGGCAGCCTGTCAAAGGGCTCTTGGTTGATTTCTACGAGCTCTCTTGAACTATTTCCCAGGATATTTGAGGATTCCACGAATCGTACCAATATCACTCCTCAGGTTGCTTTAAGGTTGTGATTTGTACTCAATTTTTCCCACCAAGCACTCAAATCGTTTCGATTTGTCGGAAAGAGATTTATATTGTGTAGCCCAGTTGGGGGTTACCAGTAGCGAGGAATCTGGTTGGATCGCAGGTTTCCAGAGATGTGAGACGAGGTCGCTTGAAGACGTACATGGATTATCCGGAAGACTGCAGGCAATAGGTCGTGACCAGCGGTCTACGGATCGCGTGGCAAACAGGCTTTCGGTGTATTGATTTTCGTCTTATTGCAGTAGTGGGAAGGTCTGCGAATTGGTCGGTGACAGGTCACCAGTCCTGGCCTGAGTTGAGTGATAACTCGGGATCGGGAAGATAGATAGAGTGGATGCAAATTGGAATGTTGGATGATGCAGTTTTCCGGACGTCGTTCGATTGGGTTCTTTTCCCTTCCTTCTCTTCTTGCTCCTCGTTCTTGGGTTGTAGGTCCGGCACTGTAGACAAGGAAATTGTTTATACAAGATCCCCACCAAGGGTGCGCGACTGGATCTGGAAGCTTAACAAAACCAAGAACAAGCACATGCCTGAGCTGGGAACGAGTGGCCAGAAGCGAAACCCGGAGAATAGCTGCGTCAATTACGCAGTTCTTCAGCGGACTGAAATTTGGCTTTTTGGCAAGAATGCTGAGAAGAATATCTGGGAGGGTCTTAGGGAGGATATGGGGGAGTACGAAGTAAACAACTTTCTTCCTTCCGAGTGGATGGTTGTGGTCGAGCCTCAACGCGTCCCATACGCGACTTAGGGCCGGGGTCCCCCCTACGAAAATTACAGTAGAGGCGGGGATACTTCAGGTGCAGGTGCAAGCGCAATTTCAAGCCTGGAAATATCCCTGTCGGCAGCGAAGAAGCAATGGCAGCAAAAATATTGGAGGCCAAAAAAGCAAGCTGACAGCTCCTCGTACGATTTTTGTAATTGGAGGGAGATTCCCGTTTTTGAACAGAACCCGGTTTCGATACAGTACTGTGTTGTGTTAAGGAAGGCCTCTTAAGCAGTCTCGCGAGAATGGAAACGTCAGGCTTTTTCAGAGGGGAGATGCAGCCAGCCGTGCCAGTGGAACGCGGTCGCTGACTGCGGGGTTGCGATTGGTGAGTGTTGGAAGATAATAATGGTTATTATTGAGAAGAAAAGGTTCTGGCTTAGTTGGCCAATGAAAAATTGGTCTGGGACCGATTGATCGACGACGATTGCGAGTGGACGTTGAAATGAGAAGAGCTTGAAAGGAGAAAGTTCTGAAGCAGAAGATTATACTCGCAAAAAGGGGAAGAAATGGAGGCCCAAAGGAGGGCAAAGGATGGGAGCGAAACCGAGTCAACCTTTTGTTTGTTGTGATGGGATAGAAGCACCAGCTCTTTCGTTCCCCCGGAAGCCCCAAGCTTCCAGAGCATCCACAGTGGGCATCTCCCCTTGCTCAGGCATTGTTTAGGCTTCTGATTTCTAGATTGTTCCTGCATCAGCGGTGTCTGTCTTCACCTGCGTCCACTGGAGTGGCCTGCTAGAGCCCACTGACCACAGACTCTTCAATAATGCGAAGTGTCAGGACGGAGGAAAGGCTCATGACATACAGTAGTACGAAGTAGAGCTGCAAGTCGTCTTGAAGAGGCCGCAGGGTGGAGAGGAGTGCTGCAAGGGACATGCTTGGTAAAGCCGTCTGTGCAGTAGGGATCAAGCCTTGGGCGATCATTTGGTGCATCCTTACGCCATCCATATGCACCGGCACGAAATACGAAGTACAGTACAGTATATACTACTGTACTTCGTACAGGTTCTGAATTCCGAAATTCCCTTTCCAACATCATTATTGGAGGGAAGCTGTCAAGCTTCACAAGCGATGATAAGGAACAAAGAAAACTTGGAGTTCGAGCTCAGGAATAGTCTTCAAACAGGCGAGCGAGCCCCAGCGCAAACATCTATTTTCTGAAACAAAACACTCTGCCAAAGCGCTCCAAGATTTCTTTCCCTGGTTTTGCTGACTCTGCCTACCGGATTATTTTGTTGATCTACGAAGTACATCTCCATGCCCTTTCAGAGACCTGGGCTTTCTTTCTTGAGTTGCCTGAGCATTGAGTCGGCCGGAGTTACAGAGACGGGGCAGATGGAGCTCCCTCATTTCTTTTCTTGCTGCAACAGGGAAGATTCTTGTCCTGCGCAACGGCACAAATAATTAATAATGGAACTTCAGAGAAAGTTCAAAGTTTTACCTATGTCCTGTCAGTGCCCTACCAGGGAGCAAGGATCATCGTGGATACTGCCGGTGGGTGCGTTATTATGGAGCTTTGTTGACTTTCAGGATTGTTTGTTTTGATTCCATTATTTCGATCATAACAATCTGGATATGGGGCATTCTATGCAAGGAACCGATATTTCCTGTCTAAGACCGATTTCAATTGGTAATATGAGGAGGCTGAAAGTGGAAAGGATGCAAGGGGGTTTTCATCGAATGATGTCCTGAGGCCTAGATTTGCATATCTTTCAGCCGGCCAATTCTTTCCAATGCCTCGGAAATAGTGGAACTGTCTGTAGCATGGCTCAACACCAAAATTAGAGTGCCGTCCTATGCAGCGTACCAAAAACCATTGCCCGCTGTATCACCTCCAAGTTGTATATTTGAAGCTATTCGGAGATTCAGAAATATTTTAATAAGACAAATACTAAGACTCCTGATACGCAACTTATAAATTCTTTTGCTATGCCGGATTTGCCTATAATACCTTTTTAGTTAATTATCGGAAAAGGGTAGTCTCTCGATCCCTTAATTAAGGCGATCTCTTTCGCATTTTTTTCTTTTCTCTGATTTATTTTCTTATTCGCTTAGCTACTTGAGTATTTTTTAATTATTATTATCGATTTAATTTATTGAGCAATAAGTCATGGTGGTGAGGGTCATCAACCGCATATATTGAAGTTCTACAGGACAGCTGGCTAAATACAGGTTTGGTGCGTCACGTGCCACTAGCCTCTATTAGGCTTCGCGACATGGCAGCACCAAATCCTCTTATGGCTATACCAGATTCCTTTAACA
>QYAL01000183.1:0-19234 GCA_003988805.1 Ploettnerulaceae sp. D365
ACCCCCTGGAGAATAGTGAATACTTCTACTGTAACTAGAATTACTAGGGTTTAGGCCCTAGACGTCTTAAATAGTCTACGACTAATACAGGACCTTAAAATTAAAAAAAAAATTAAAAAAAAAATAAGCTTTAACTTCTTATCTCTTAGATAACTCGAAGAAGTAAAAAGTTATAAGTTATCGAATTAAAAAACGATAATAATAATAGAATAAGTAATAATATTAATTTTATTATTATAAATTATAAATTTACCTTTTTAAAAGCTTATAAGACTTATAATTAGCATATAATATATTGGATTAATTAAAAAAAGATTAATAAAAATAATATTAAATAATCAGATTATTAATAAGTTAATTAATTATATTAATCTTTTAAAAGTTATAAATAAAGCTCCTTAAGTATATAAGCTTTATCATATAAGCAGGAGCTTAGCAAAGGAATCTAACTGAGTTAAGCGAGAGTTCTACTGATCTCCTAGCATGTTATTTTGCATAACAGAATCGTATATAATTTGACCGCGGACAACTTTGCTTTCCGCGGATATATTACTTTCACCTACTTTAGCGAACGCGTGAGGAAAGTCGGACCTCGACCTACTATTAAGTCCTTGAAGTTTGCCACGGACGCGAAAACCAAGAAGCGAAGTGCCAATTTGCAAGGGGGAGTCATCTAAGATTTCAAACTAAAGAGGAACGGAAACTATACACAGGAGAGAGCGTAGACTTAGTATTGTTAGTCAGGAACAGGTGAGGGTAGGGTGAATGTTTGTGGGCTGGTAGTGTTTCGAATTCGCAGAGTTTGTACGGAAGCAAACCTTTTCATATATGCAATCAGACAAGCAGTCTGGCAAGCAGTCTCAGAACCCAATAGTAAGGACCGTGATACAAGTTGCCTGTTATAACCCTCAGCCTCTTCTACAAGGTTATTAATTCGTTTAATCGATGAAGATAAATAGATCATCTGAGTCGCCACCTTCTGCCCCCCCCAGGCCCCACCACCAAAGACGCCAATAGTAAACTACTATGATACATTACCTCCCAGCGTTCATACATACCCACTTAGATTATCATGATTTTTTACAAGCTCAAGCTCAAGCAAGATAACTAATGCGCCACTTGCGTCGATACTGTTGTCGTCCTTATTCCTGACTGCCAATCTATCCCATCATCGCTCCCACTATCCCCTAGCTGTAATCTACTCTTACTATCTCCCCATCTCGAATGGCTATTCAAAGCCCTCGCACTATCCTTCCGAGCAATACCTCCGCTGTTCTTCCTCTCTGTGTCAACAGTAGTATCGCTTTCAATAATCGTTGTAACGCCATGGTTCTTGCTGATATCGGTCCTCAGTCCGAATTCTTCGGTGCCCCCCTGACTCTTGCTGCGAATATATTTGTGGCTTGCCGATGCAGGCCAGGGACTCGGAGCACCCTGTGTGGATGATCCACCCATCAATCGACTTCGGAGAAAGAAATTGCGGAAAAGGGGTCGCAGTGTTGCGAAAGACGACGCCGCTATACCAATGCCAGTTTCAACTGTTGACCAGACTATGTTAAAGTTAGTACTACTCCCTGTAAAGATCGGAAAAAAAGACATGATGCCTAAAGTTATCGCCAAAGGGTATGTCCAAGAAGACAACAATATTTAGGGGAAGAGGGTGAGGGGATAAAACGCAGAGAGAATCCGAACAACATACTAGCTACGTCGGTTGTAGCGTACAGAAAGTCTGCTTGATTCGCCAGGCCCTTGACATAAGGTATGCGGACAATTGTAGCTGTTGAGGCACTGATAAACAAGTTAGTTGCCGACGTGCGCTGATGTACAGGGAGGGAGTGGTATTACACTGCGCCCATGCTCAGAATGATGGCAACCGATAATTTGGTCCTGATATTCATTTGCAAATCCCAGATTATGAATATCGGTATGATCGCAAGCGTCCAGTCTGCCCAGCAGGAGATGGCCGAATACCCGTAGGTTGCAGCAACAGTAATGTTCGGATTTATGCAACTTCCTTTCCCGCCAGTATACCGTGTCCAAAAGTAGGCTGAAGGCCGGCATTGTAGGACAAAGAGGAAGAAGAAGAATGCACTGTAGACCTCCATGACTATGAGAACGGTCCAGATGATAATAGTGTGCATTCGAGAAACGGCAATTCGTAGAAGCATGATACCGATGCTCAATTTCAAAGCCATGTTAGAAAGAACATAGACCGGCTCACATGCCCACCACCACTTGAATTGTTGGTTAGGCACCTCTTTGAACGTGATTTTGGCGTGCGTCTTACCTTTAATCCAATTGGAATATGCGCCTCGGGAATATTGCTGGCATGTTGTCCAGTGCCATAGTGGACACCGGTGATAGCAAAGCCACAGAAGAATACAAATGATACCTGTGAAATCGACGTCAGTCCTAGCATCCCAGGATGATGCATATGAGAATGGCATCTCAGGGAGCGAGCACATACCCAAGAAATAAATGCAGCCCAATCGTCCCAACCAAACGACTTCACCACGCAAACCCGGCAATAGCTGCGAAGGATGATGGCAAGAGTGCTCAAAGCCAGAAAGAATGCCGCAATACCACTGACTTCTGGACCTCGGTTTTCTGCCGTCATCTTGATCTGGAATGTTAATGTATTTATTTTCTTCGAATTCTTGTGCCAGGCACACGTCTGATGCAAAGGAGAGGGGGGGGAGAAGAGATAAAATAGATAAGAAGGGGACTTGAAGTACTAGAGGATCAAGAATATGTACAATGAGAAATCAAAGGAGGAAAAGTGTATATTTCTGTGGGTACACATGTATGGGGAAGTGAACAAACAGTACAAGTAATAGACTTTCATTCATGCATGAAAATGTCCGGGTCGAACTAAATAGATCAAACTCTCCATCTTCTCGCCACGAACCAACCAGGACGGAGTGAAGATCCCAATAGGGACATGACTTGGTATTTGATGGGGCCGGGCCAAGTCTGGATTAGTTAGCGTCAGCCATACTGTAACTAAGTAGTCTGGGTCTGGCTTTCCGGGACCGAACGTCCAGATCTTTCTAGCGTGGCCAGGTGCAAGTGCAAGTGGTACGTATGTTTCCTCGATAGGCGAGGAGGGAAGAGGGCAAGTAATTATTATAAAAATAAAATAAATAAAATAAAAAATAAAACTGAACATAAATACATGTACAAAATACATCATATTGTATCATATGAAGTAAAGATGATATGATCTACACTGACCAAGGTCAAAATGTGGGGTCTGCGCTACTGGTTTGGTTCTGGACTCAGGGTACTAAGGGGCAACTCAGATAATGAAACGCAGCTAAAGAAATTGCACGTGCACAGTTATGTTACATTGACAAGTACAAGTATGGGCCTGACTGAGACCAATGACATGTGATGATCGAGATCTGAGATCAATTTTCATCATTTTTATCATTTTTGTTATTTCTTATTTTCCATCCAAAAGGTACTTCAAGGCGCTAGGTAGCAGAGCGAAATTTCTTGATGCCTGGTTTTCTGCCTGACTGACCTACCACTATATATGTTAATTCTTCCTTTTTTCCTTTTTTGCTTTTTCCCGTTTTTCTCTGCTTTGATGGGTATATAGATATCATATTTTCTGTGTCAACGGTTCGGTCTT
The DNA here is from genome assembly GCA_003988805.1 of Ploettnerulaceae sp. D365. Lineage (NCBI taxonomy): Eukaryota > Fungi > Ascomycota > Leotiomycetes > Helotiales > Ploettnerulaceae > Ploettnerulaceae sp. D365. The sequence goes on from QYAL01000183.1 coordinate 3,638, forward strand.
GGTCTGGCACTAGATGGTCTAGCGTTCGCCATCATCAAACCACATGGATCATGGTTGATGATCGGAAGCGGATCCCTCTTTTTACGAATTAGTTCGTACATGCAGCACTTTGCCATGCCGGCTTGCGGAAAGGTGAAAGTAGAAGCACAAAGCTTATACAGTACCGCAGAAGAAGAAAAACCAAAAAGAAGATGAAGGGAGGATTGGCTTTCTTAACTCTCGAGCCCTTTGCACTATCTCTTCTCTGTATGGAATGGGGAAAAGCAAAAGTCGGCAGTTCACCTCGGCAAAGATGAAGAGAATTAAAGGGATGGGGCGGGACAGGATACCCGATATTTGTTGTACAGTACCGAGGTTTCATCCGATTCAACAAATAATATCCATCCATCAACACCAAACCCCCATGTAGTGTACACATACAGTATATTCTCCCCATATGAATCCACTCCCCAAACCAGCCCGCGTCTCTACTTCTACTCCTTCTACTGTACTACTCTTCGTACAGTACTATAGTATGATACATAAATACGCAATTATTATGGAGTTGCAGGGAAGAGGTTTTTTGTCCCGTCCACCCATGTTCATGTCCATGACACAACACAAAACAACTAAAGACAACAAACAATACAAACTTTAACATCGTAAATCGTAAATCGTAAATCGTAGCCCTACATGGCGACCTCGGCTTATCCGGCGGCCAACCCTCCAGCTGTTATGTCGGGCAATTGCGGGGCCGGGTTGCCGCTTTCACAATTGCACTTAGATATCAAAGATCCAAAGGTGGGCGGTGCCTTGGGCATAGGAAATCATGATAATGGTACAGTATTGTATTCCATCTATTCCATCTATCCTTGCCACGATGGGATAGCAGAATCACAATCACCACACAACATTTTCTCTCCAATCTATCCCGATCATGCCTTCACTTTCCCAATTGCTTTTCTGCATAGCGCTGCCAATTATTGGCGTGGCAGTATCTTTCTCTTCATGGTTTCAGACTACGTCCTTCTTGCCGCTGTGGCCTGCCTCATCCTCTGCTCCTCAAGTGAAGATCTCCCAGGGTCTAGTAATCGGCACGATCTTGGACCAGAAATTCCCGGCTCCGATTGAAGCTTTCATGGGCCTTCCTTACGCCCATGCACCAACAGGAGAGAAGAGGTTCAGGCGTGCAGTGCCGTTACCAGAATCAAACAGGACCTTTAAGGCTCAAGAATATGGCCGGATGTATGTTCTTGACAATCTGGCTCAGGTGTCGTTTCTAAAACTTTCTCCAGCTGCCCAGGAAAGCAATTGTTAGCTGGTGCAAATATTCCTAGTGGTGAGGATTGCATGACTGTCAATATTTTCAGGCAAAAGCCGGTGTCTGGTGGTTCAGGACTGCCGGTGGCTGTCTATATACATGGTGGTGCTTTTAATCGCGGGAGCTGTGAGTTCTGGACTATAGGTTCCTGGAAATACGTGGACGCAAATATCTGATCTTATCCTAGCAAAGATGCATAATACTGCCTCCATGGTTGCCTGGTCAGAAAGCCCCTTTATTGGAATTAGCTTCAACTACAGGTAGGCCATCAGAAACCCAAGCGCTGTGATATGCTGTTGGGTGAAGCCTGATCTATACAGAATTGGTGCGTTGGGCTTTCTCCCATCGAGACTTACCTTTGACGAGGATATTGTGAATCTCGGCCTTCACGATCAAGTTTTCTTGCTTCAATGGGTCCAGGAAAATATAGCAAGCTTCGGCGGGGACAAGAATGATGTGACCATCTTCGGACTCTCTGCTGGTGCTCATTCTGTTCGCCTCACCACCTTATCCTCTTCTACAACTTAAACATTCGCTAAACCCCTTTCTCAGATAGGACATCATATCTTCAATTACAAGGAAGGAGTAGCTCCTTTATTCCACAAAGCCATTATTGAATCGGGTGCTCCAACATCCCGTGCAGTCCATCCCTTCGATGCCCAGGTGCATGAAGATCAATTTTCCCTTTTTGTTTCGGAAGCTGGTTGTTCAGATGTTTCCAGGGAATCCATCACGTCATGTTTGCGCTCCAAGCCCGAAATTGTCATCACCAACGCTTCCACGGTAGTCTTTGATAAGTACAACCCAAGCCTTCGATGGGCTTTTCAGCCAGTGATCGATCACAGCCTGATTCACGGTCGACCAATTGACATTTGGGGTTCTGGCAGATGGAACAAAGTCCCCATTATGACAGGACATGTTACGAACGAAGGAACATATTATGTCCCAGCTTCAACTTCTACATCAGAGGAATTCATAAATTTTTGGCACGTTCTACTCCCGCATTACAGCGCGGAAGACCTTGCCACAATAAACGCCCTCTATCCAGATCCTTCCCGGGACGAGGCTTCGCTCTACAGGGACACCAGAGATGTAGAAGCCATCGGTGTTGGGCCACAATTCAAGCGCGTTGAAGCAGCCTACGCACATTATGCTTACATATGTCCTGTAGGTAATGGGGGAGTTTACTATTTTGCATATAGGAATATCTTGTCTTCTTCCCTACGCAGTTCCAGCGGTACAATAACTAAACGTCTCTATCATCTAGGTCCGCCAGACAGCACACATCTCGTCAACTTTCCAGGAACCTCCCGTCTGGGTGTTTCACTGGGCTCTGAACAAGACTGTTAAGGGAGGTGCTAACCATGGCGATAACATGTACTACGAAGGTTTCCCCGACGATATCACCAGTATCAGCGAGGCACAGAAAGAGGTTTCTGGCAACTACCATGCATACGTTACAAGTTTCATCACCAAAGGCGACCCGAATGATGTCCAAGGGAGATATGCAGAGCGACCGCTGTGGGGAAAATACAATAGAAACACCGAAAGAGTTATGACGTTTGGTAAGTAGGAGATTGGGCGCGTTCAATTTGTTTGCAAATCAAACTTTCACTTTCGTTAATACCTGCCCCCATATTCCGCACCCAACAATTTGAAACTAAACAATGCTGACCCCGAGGTCACACAGGTAAAGGGAACGATGAACGAGCTGGTGGGACAGGGGTTGGAATTGCAGCACAGATGGTGGGAAGTGAGTGGATAAAGAAGGAATGTGAGTTCTGGTGGAAGAAAAGTCATGATACCGAGGAGTAAGATCTGGACAACTTGGGCAAATGAGACCTGTATGTCGCAGGTCAGAAACAAAAAATGGAACCTAAAATCAAGTATTCTGAATCCTATTCCAAATATCTACACCTGCAAGCACAGTGCTCACAACGCTTGACATACCCACTGTGGCAGATGAAGCAACAATCCAACCTGTCGCCGATCCTGGAATTATAAGATCGCATCCATCAATCAGCAACTTCTTGGTTATCTTCGTTATTGCCAGATCTCTCTGTTTGGCCATAGACTCCTCTCTCTTCGGGCCAGTTTCCTCGACTTTCTTACCCTCCCCTTCACCCCCAATCCGAGAGACGACATTCTGAGCACGTAAACTCCACAACTCCATCATCCCACCCAGAATTGCTAAAACAAGAGAATAAAACCAGAATCGCATAGCCTCAACAAATACAGCTGCGGCCCAAGCAGTTGATACGACCCCCATGGCATCCAACTAGAACCTATCAGCCCTTTTCATTATGCTCTCAAGAATAAAAAAATACGTCACTCGTCTGGCAATTGCGAGAACTTCAGAAGAGACAATATGACTTACTATCGTGCAACTTTCCAACAATAAATACATGCCCAGACAGCTCCACTTACCGAATTCCAGCATGGATAGCATGCCTCTCTGTGAGCAGAAAGAGTAAGAGGCCAAAGTGAAGGCGTCGATAAATTTAAAGAAGCGTAGATAACGTCTCCCTGGACACCTGATCAACTTCTACTCTTTTCTTCGTGTTTGACATGTGACCATACCTAGAGCAAATTGTTTGCGAGCCTGTAGCCAAGGGGCCGCATCTGCGACCGTGAGAGAGTAGGCTGCAACGATTTGAGCTAGGGCTTGGATGAGCCGAAGGGTCTTCTCCAGTCCGGCTGAAAAGGGGGTTGGTCAGCTGATTTTATCATGTATTGTATCGGTGTTAAAAAAAAGAGAGAAGTGACGGGAGAGAGATACCAGAATCCCCGACAAATCGTGATATTTGCGTTATGACTTTAAACATCGACATTGTGTAAGAGTAGTTTCGAATGCAGATCTGCGTATAACTGAGAGTTAGAATACAGATATTGTGACTTTTGTTTCCCACATTATTAGCTTATGAGATTACTAGGAGCTGTTGGATCGGATATTCCGATGAAAACAAATCTCTGTGCCGAGATAAGCCGTACTGGTGGCTGCTTTACAGTAGGTGGGGATTGCTTCATAACATTCGGGCTTCAGCTTACTAATATCAAGTCGGTTAACCACTGTTGTTCTGGCCCCCTCTCGCTAGCACTCGGGGGCAAGCGAAGGGAAGGAAAGCAAGTACTGTATTACAACACAACTTAAATTGGCGAGTTTAACGACATGAATGATATAATAGTGGGACGAGGTCCGTTACTTTCAAGTCGCTTCGACCTACTATTAAAGGTGTTGCGGTACATGCGAGTACGTGACTCGAGGCGAACTCTATGTCTATAGGTCTACTATGAAGTAACAAGAATATAAGGAGCACTCCAAGCTGAGCGCAATTTTTATACATGATTCGTGGTCCGAACTTGAACTTACTCGGAGTCACTCCATCTCGGGTACGGTCCGTGTACCATATAAAGTATATATACCCTTGATCTCCCGTCGAACCCTCTACTCCATCCCATGACCCTACTGTAACCTTGCGTTACAGGCTTATCGAAGACTAAATGAAAGACCGAGAAACTATATATAAGGTGATTATCATAATCTCTTCTACGTCTTTAATACAGATCAGATTTGACTCATAGCCGAACCTACGACTATAGCACTTTTTACTCCGAACTCTACATCTCCGACTCTCGAACCTCCGGCTCCAGATTACCCCTGTAGGAACCTTCGGCTGTTAATAATGATACTGTTCAAATTATATTGGAAAATAATTCAGGGCTTTGAAAGATGTAGATTTCTAAAGCATCGAAATGAAGCGTTCTGAAAGGACTGTCAATAAGGACTAATAACTAAAATACATATATGTTTAGAAATAGAGCTACCTCTTCAAGTTATCACACCCCTAAGCTTTATCGATCACAGCCTTCTCCCCGGTCATCGCGCCGGATTTCTCCTCGCTCCCATGATCATTCGAAGCGTGCAAGACTAAAAAACTTTCGTCCGCCATCTCTTCCCACTTCAGTCCTCTCTGTTTGATCAGCGTCTGGCTCTTCGTAGGCCAGACTTTGCAAATTGCATAATACATGACGAACGTGGTGATGAAAGAGAGGATCCATCCTGCTTGACCAAGATGTGTAGCGGCGAGTGGAACTTTCGGGCCGAGAGAGCCGACGAAACCGGGGAATGGGAGAGCGACACCGCAGATATAGGCAATGACAGCTTGGATATTCCAGCCCATGTTGTAGTAGTAGAAGTCGTTGGCTGAGGTGCCGTCATAGAGAGAGGGAATTGAGACATTTCCGTTGGTCAGCAAAAAGTCTGGGAAGCGTTAGTTTGAGCTTCCGGTACATGCAGTTAGGAGGAGAGTTTCTAAGGTGCTCACAGTCGCATATCATAATCGCCACAACGGAAGCCATGAATAGACCATATCCTGCGAGGAAGGTAAGGAAGACACTCGCGGACGCCAAAATTTTCCATGGGCAGACGGCCCAGCTGAGGATGCACACAATGAGTTGCCCCCGGGGAATCGTGATGTACTTCGGGAAGAACATGGCGCTATCGGCTCCGAAGGGGATCATGTTGGCTCCAATGTTGGTCCCGAGGACGTTGACAGCCCAGGATAAAGCAGACAAGAAGATGGCGAAGCGAGTCGTACCAGACCAGTATCTATTGAGGATGGCGGTCATGAGATCCCACTGGTTCCAGACTTGGAGACCCCAAGCATTGTTGATCGCAGAGGTGGCGAGAATACCAAAGGAGGCACCTAATGTTACTGCGAGGGGGTTGGAGACCTGTGTTGTTAGCTATATGCGACTGAGGTACGGAGTGGTAGTAAAAAGCCTACCAGTTGTGACCAGATAGCCCCAGTTTGAGTCTTACTGTAACGTGCCAGATCGGGCTGGTTAGTGATCAACGTTGCTGTATTTCCCATCCCAGAAGAAGAAATAGCACATCATGTAGGCTGAAGTGATACCTGCAGATGCTGGGAGGTGGTTGGGGATATCGGTGAACTTGTGCCCGAAGACTGCGTGGAGCATGTTTGCAACATAGTTGGCTCCAGAATATACTAAAACCCAGAGTTAGAGAAACGCTGGGAAACAGTATAAGGAGCATACTCTGCACTGCAAACCAGATGATGGCAAGCACAGCTCTGGCTCCGACGAAATAGTAGCTACCCCACATGCCAAAAACACTGCGGCCGACACAAGGGTAGCCAATGTGATACACACTAGCACAGCGAGAATTAAAAGCCATGGCAATAGACGAGATCAATTGAGACAGGAAGATGACAAGAATGGCTTGCCACCAGGAGAGACCAATCCCAACCATGGACTGCACATACAAATTAGTGAAAGATTCCCTTAGGATGAAGTGAAGGAGGGTATCTGACAGAACCAAGAGTCCAGTTTCCAAACGAGAGGCCAACGTAGAAAACAACATAGTTCCACCATCTCCACGCTTTCCCCAAAATCAGCAAAGTTAAGCAATTGGAGGGTTTTACATTATCATCTTACTTCTAGCTTCCGGGGGGGTTGGTTCCAAGTCCTTATTGGTCCATCGCATGTCATGATGATGTTCACCTAGTCCATCATCATCTCCCTCCGTCACTTTGGTCTTGAGAGCGTCTTTGAAAGCTTGCCAACTGGAGAGGGACTCCTTCATCCCAGCGCCGAAATTCTGCATCTTGAAGACTTTGTAGAGAGTGAAAGGTATGCAGGAATGCAAAGGATGAAGGAGAGACAACTCAGAAAAGTAACGCCAGGGACCTTCATATTTATGCTACTATACGCTTCTGAGCAAGTACTTGAAAGAGCATAGTCTTATCTCTAGATATTGATGAGTTGCATGATAGGATAATTGGGCGAGCATGAAATCGAATCATGGAGTTGGCCTGCGGATTGATGCGCGTGCGGGTACTCGTAAGTGGATAATATGCGGTAGATATGATTCTTTTGAGATTAGTGCGTGATTCCCAAGAATGGTGGAGAACTCATGGAATAGTAAGGGAAAGCCTCAGACATACAATGAATGTCCTCGAGTAAAATCAGTTTTTATTATTTCTATCAAATGCTACTGTACAAAAGAAATACAGAAAGGTTAGATGATTTGATTCTTTTAATATAGCCACTATGCAAATTGTCCCGAGTTTATACGCGCATGTCAAGTTCGTAAACCCACTTAAAGGCGCAGATTTGCCGGAAGATGGCAATTATCTATTGAAAAGGGAAAAGATCTATATAGATAAAGGGAATTAAACTACATAGTCCTCACCACAAAGTTTCCACCTAATAATTCCTTCCCTTCCAAATCCCAGGCGCTCCCATTTTCTTTTCGTACAGCCTTCAATGTGCCAATCTCCTCACCCCGAGCATTGACGAGAAGGGTCTTGGAAGCAGTATCTGGCTCGAAAAGAAGAACTTCAACATCTCTTGTGAAGTCGTAATCAAAGCTCGTTTCCCCCTCTTTGCCCAGGACCAAAATGCTCCCTTCACGGACGAACATGGGTAAGGTCTTGAATTCATGATACTCCTTTCTCCAGACGGGGCCGACGACCTTAGTACCTGTGAACCAGCAGGTCCATCTGCCAGCTGGGAGATAATACTCTACTTCTCCAGTCTCGCACAGGACTGGGGCGACAAGGATAGAGTCCCCGATCATGAACTGCGTATCCAGGGTCCAAGCAGTGGGATCATCTGGAAACTCAAGGAACATGGCGCGCATGCTCAGGGGCCAAGCGTTCTGGACTGCGATGTGGGATTGTGCGTAAAGGTAGGGCATGAGTCTCGCTTTCAGATTTACGAAATTGCGTAGGATGACTGTGGCTTCGTCATCTACAGCCCAGGGGACACGATAGGAATTTGATCCGTGGAGTCGTGAGTGCGAGCAGAGGAGACCGAAGGCGAGCCAGCGTTTGTAGAGATCTGGCGGAGGGGTGCCTTCAAAGCCGCCGATGTCGACGGACCAGTAGGAGAAGCCGGAGACGCCGAGAGAAAGGGCGCCGCGGAGGGACTCGGCCATAGCTTCGAATGTTGATTCGCAGTCTCCGCCCCAGTGCTGTTTGAGAGAAGGGATATTAGTGAATGTTCTGTTGAGTAGAAGAGGAGGTGGAGGGGATATTTACAAGAGGATATTGTTGGGAGCCCGCGGTTGCACTTCTGCCAAACAAAATAGCCTCCTTCTTGCCAAAGCGCTTCACGAGAACGTCGTAAACTACCTTTGCATACTGAATACTGTAATAGTTGTGCATTTTCATGGGATCCACACTTTGATCGAAATACTGCACGTCTTCAGAAGGAGCCCATTCGCCAAAGTCGGTCTTTAAGCAATCGACGCCGACGTCTATGAGCTTCTCAAGACACGAAGAGTACCACTCGACCGCGGCTGGGTTTGTAAAATCAACGATTCCCATGCCGGCTTGCCAGATGTCCCACTGGAAGATATCGCCGTTTTTGCGCTTAAGAAGATAGCCTTTGGCTACCGCCTCGTCAAATACAGGAGAGGCCTCGCCAAGGTAAGGATTGATCCAAACGCAGACTTTGGATGTTAGTGATGATTCCTTTAGGCCAGAAAGGTATTTCTTGGGATCGGGAAATGACTCTTTGTTCCATACAAAGTCGCATAATTGATAGGGGCGCAACCAAAAGGAATCCTAGGTCCATTATTAATATTGTCCTTATGAGTTTGAAATTTTACTGACTATGTGAAATACTTGGACCGGAATTTCTGCGCGCTTCATGCTCTCTAACATTTTTGTGACCGACACCTCGTCGTAGTCAGTGGTGAAGCTACTACTCAGCCAGAGTCCTAAGAACATCTGTTAGCTACAAAGTCACTCTATATGGCCGGGAAATGTACCAAATGTCCAGGCGGGTAATTGAGTCGGTTTCCCTGTGAGAATACTGTATTTGCGTAGGATCTCCTTTGGCGATTGGCCGTGTATGATGTACCATCTTAGTTTCTGTCCACTGACACTGGTCTGTACTCTACATGCGCGTTCACTACCAATTTCCAATTCGACCCTCTCCAGGTGATCGATGAAAACCCCGTACCCTTTATTGCTTAGCCAAAACGGTATGTTTTTGTACGACTGCTCCGTGCCGGTGCCGCCATCACAGTTCCACAGACTAACACTCTGGCCGACCTTGTTGAAGGCACCAAAGCGCTCTCCCAGGCCGAAAATCTGCTCTCGTGTCCCGAGAGTAGTTTCTGTGAAGATATATTGTTTGGTCTTGCGAAGGTCGGCAATCTGCAGGGGACCGAGAGGTCGAGGGGAATACGCTAATCCTACGCTCCTATTCTTGAGCGATGTGAGCACAATGTTGTCCTCGGTAGTGTGGAAGTTGATGTCAAAGGTGTTCGAGACGCTGGAAATAGAGCAGGTTATCGAACCCGAGGATATCGAAGTATGTGAAGGTGTCCGTTTGATTTGTACAGCACCCCCTGGTTTGCCATTGGGATACAGTGCGAAGTGTGGCTCCAGATCGCGTGCTCCCCGCCAATGGGATGTTGTTACGGAGAGAACTCCGTCAAATGCAGCTTTGATCTCCTGTGAACGAATTAATATTGAGGTACTTTAAATGCCGTGTAGCATTGATGGAACAGCTAACAATCGTGAAGGTCCCTTGGTTGACTGTGTCTGATAAAGTCCGGACCTTGTTCATGGGACATAGCAGCCGTAGTGAAGACTTATCTTCTGCATCAGAGACTGAGTAAATGCTCTCGGCATGTTGGACCTGGAAGTCGGACCCAACGTGCCACATTCCTAGTAGCTTAGTGTTAGCGAGGGTTTGGGATCAAAGTGGCATTCACAACTTCACTTACCATCGCGGAACTTCATTTTACGCTGAGGAGAAGATCAAGAACTTGGGAATAGATATTGACAATCAAAGCTCGAGAAGAGGAACAAGATGGCTGAGAAAGGTATAAGAGTTGGCTGCGATGAGGCTGAGGAAACGAAGACTACTTTGGCTTAAGCACTATAGTGCTTAATAATGTAAGTTCTACCGTCATTGGCTCGGCTTTTAGAATTAAATATCCTCCTTGAAAGCTGGCGTCGGGCCATCTTGACAAGGTTCAAGTTTGCTACTCCATGATATTGTTGCGGATTGTTTGCGGGTGTAGGCTGCGGGTATTATCTCAATGCGGATAAATCAGAACTCGCCTCACGGATCATCGATTGTCCGGATGCTGTGTACGGGTACTCAATCTGTGCAGTAAGGGGAATTGGTGGAGTGCATGATCGGGAAGTGGAGTTTTGATAAGCAGCCCCGCAGCCGCCTATGGTCAATCTATTAATGATTCCTCCATTAAGTTATTCAAAGTTATAAATGATAGGTACAAAGAGTTGGAGGAAAGAATAGATAGCAGTTCGCGATCATATGTAGACACTGTTAACATTTTTAATTTTTCTTGTAATGACAGATTTACCTAAACTACCTATTTACAGCAATCAAATCACATGAAGGAGACACAAGTGACTGTCTAATCGCCGAGTCCAACGCACTGACACTTCTCAACGATGCGGTGCGGTATCTCGTGACACCGTGTGGCGTCAACGAAGTCTTATCTCAACATCACCAACACTCTCCTTCAGTTTCTGTAGTTTGTCACCTCGACAATTGCTCACTCACATTATCCTCATCCCAGGCCTCCTCTCCTCTCTACTACTCTAATATCTTAACCTCCATGCCCTCGCAACTTTCGCCGTCTGATGGGCCTTGTCGTCTGAGGTACGAGTAACCTCAGTACAATGTCCTGGATGCACTCGTTCGTCCCACCACGATCATCTGAGAGCTTAGTTAGCCCCAAGTTGACATTCTCTTAACCCTCTTTGTGTGTTTGCCGCCAACATGACGGCAGTTATCCAGGACCAAGATGCCAGCGATATGCAACAGTACATGGACCTAGAAGGTTCCCTCAAGCAGCAAGAATACATGAACTCAAATTCGTTCCACATGGAGGACATGTTCCTACTCCCTTCTGACGAGTCCTCACATCCCATCGACGACTTGGAGCAGTGTCAAAGACAACCAGTAACAGACCAGGATCGGATAGTGCGTAAACGGATCTCTAGAGCGTGCGACCAGTGCAGTCAGTCAAGGAGGAAATGCAATGGCATAATACCCTGTACTCAATGTCAACGTAGGTACGCACATGTACATCATTTATATGAACAACTTGCCGCCTCTGGAATTATATATCAGATGTTTCCTTCACTGACATCTCGCAGATTCTGGACTTCCCTGTCGATATGTAAGGCAACGAAAGCGACGGGGCAGAGCACCCCGCGGAACAAACGAAACCTTTAGTCAACCCCCGCAATATCAATGGCAGCAGAATGAACAACAAGGCAATGAGTTGGAACCCGCAGAATCCAATGCGCGCTACTTGAACTTTTCAGTTTTCGATGAACTCTCCCCCTTATATGAACATCAACAAAACGTGGGCCATGAACGGAATTCTGAATCGCCAGCTGTGGAGGGGAGCCAACGGGTAAATATCACCTCCGCCGCGGTTAGCGATGCCAATGATGGCTCTGCCAGGCTGGCTCTGCACCCTGGGCAAAGTGCACATTTTGCAGATGCCACCCCAAATATTGTACCAGCTGAGATCCAGATGGAAACTCTTGGCGCGAGTATACAGGATCAAGAACCACTTGATTTCTCTCAACCGCAAACACCTGGCTCAAGTATCAATTCAGAGGGTGCTGGAACCTTTCAACGCTATCCTGCCCTTCGGCCTCTTGCACCATTCATCCAATCCATTATATCCGAGTCGGATGCTTGCGCCCTTCTCGACCACTACCTCAGCCAGTCATCCTTCGCCCTGGCTTCCGAACCGATATTTACTTGTTGTCAGATTTTCCGAAAAGCCTCGCTTATTCGGACGTCTAATTACCGAGTCTGTAGTCCTAGCCTATTAGCAAGCTTTCTTTTCGTTGCCGCTCATACAGCAGATATACCCTTCCTGTCTGTGACCGCCGCTATGAGAACACGGTTCTGCATAAAATTACTTAAGATGGTGCTGAGATTGTTGCGACCTCTGGCCTTTGTCGACCCAGGTGACGGCATCTTCTACACAGGCAGTGATTGTGAAGCTGGGGGGCTAGAACGTATGGTTTCCACTGATGAAGCCGTGGGGCTTCTTGATGACCTCCCATCGCCCGACGGCGGCAATATGCTGGATGATATCTTTACATATCTCAACATATCATTGACACTTTCAGGCAGTGATTTTACGGCTGCTAGCCTGCGTTACTTCAATATAACAATGAGCCTGGCTCGTGAATTAAAGCTTCATCAAGAGTTTCAAGTCACATCGGCGGCAAGTGCAATTTTTTTAAGTACGAGGAATTTACCCGAAACGGAACGTGATGCTAGTAGGGAAATTTTATTAGGTACGACTCATCCTATTCTCCCCTGTCGTTCTTGAAGCCAACAGAAGTTCGTAATATTGGGCTAAACTTCCTTCGTAGACGAACACAGAGAGGAGCGGCGGAGAACCTGGTGGTTTCTCTTTACTCTTGATCGACACCTTTCCCTATGTTACAACAAACCTATATTCCTCCTGGATTCGGAGTGTCAGGAATTATACCAGGCACTGGATAATGATGTATGGCAGTCACGAGGACCACAAGAACCACCATCTATTGCCCGGAAGAAAGGCCCGCCTACTGAGTGTACAGGACTTTGCATACTGGGGTTTTTTACGCCGCTCATGACAATCATGGGACATGTGCTTGAGTATCGAGCAGCTAAGAGTAATCCTGTGCTCGGCCTAATAATGCAAAGCCCCGAGGTGCAAAACAAGGCCGAAGAGTCAGTCAGAGCCGAACTTAGAACCTACGAAACTAGTTTATTACTTACCTGTTCCACCTCGCGGGAGAATGGCGACGCGGCTACCCTTCTACCACAGCTCAATAGACATACGGTAAATTTGGATCCTCATGGCAAGACAGATTCGTTGCTCAAACCAAGTCCGCAGTTGCAACAACGAAAGGCGCTTATTCGGGCTTATGGTACTTGCATCCGACATGTTATTGAGGTACTTCTACCTGGAAGATGGGATCCTATCTCCCTGATTCTGGATGAAGACGACTGGCTAAGGTCACCGGGTTGCGCTTTAACAAAAATTCAGGCGTTTCGCACAACATCATGCATCGAGGAAGTGTTGGAGCTGGATCCCGGAATCACCTTCCTGCCGTGGGCAATTGGAGTGTACCTCTTACAGACCAGCTACTTCCTTCTGGCCTTGATGTCTAAGTGTTCAAACACAATTGATGGAACTAACGTGGTGCGGTCATGCCGAACGATGATCAAAGCTATCGAGGCTTCGTTGGCTACTCTGGGTGTCGTGAATCAGGTGAGTGCTATGGCATCTCCTTCCGACTGTGGCTGATTTATTTCCTAGACTTTGCTATCCTCTCAGAGGAACGTTCGTACGCTCTTGCACTCCGCCCTCGCGCAAATTCTTTACGGGGATGAGGCAGCGATAAGCGACATTGCCAATACGAGGCAACAGAAGTTGTTGGAGCGGTATCGATGGATCAGCGGGAGAACAGGTTTAGCAGTGTAACAAACTGTACCATTATTTAGCATTTATTATTCCCACCTTAGGCCCGAACTCTTTTTGGTCCCCCCTATGTGAGTAGCGTCACCGATGATTGTCTCTTTTTCGCGCGCTAGGCGGAAAGGCCTGATGGTCAATATAGGCTGGGACAAAACCCGAGGTCTTAAAAAACCTGCGGATTAAAACGATATAAACATCCTTCACAGGTCAGCAAGAAGCATGAAACGTCAAGTATGAATATTGTAGGCCCTATTATTACGAACAGTTCACTATATATTAGCATCGACTGGATATTACAGAGGTCTCCTAGGAGCCCTCTACTATGCCCCGACAAACTGCCTGCCAGCCCCTAGGTACCTAAAGTCATCTCGTTGGCACGACTATGGAGCTCAACTGACCCATTAAGCCCAGGCGTGTACAGTTACCACTTTGCTCAAAACAGGAGACCGCATTTTAGAGTCATAGTATCCCGTACTTCATTGAGTCATAGGCGGGGAAGCCGCATGCATACCTGTGGGGTAAGTAGAAGTAGAATGTGTGCAACATCTTTTTATGCGTGGCCGCAGGTAAAAGAGCTAAATGGCTCGGCAACAACACAATTCGGACCTTAACCATACAGTAATTTCCCTGCATGTCATGTTATATCGTATGGCTTTCCTCAAGTCGTGGAATATCCTGTATTGCGGAACTAGAAAGTCAATCTTTCAGCAGAGCGCTATATAGCTTTCGTAGAATCGCGAAGTCTCGAAATTTTGATGCTGGTTCTTTATAGTTTATAGGACACAACTCCTCTTACGCGTTTATTAACAAACGCAGTCGAACGTGCAGGTTGGTATACTTGGTGATTTGGCTTAGCAAGCTTTGCGGATTTTACAGCTACTCGAGAGCGCCGCCGTCGATGCGGATAGTCGAAGTCCATGGTCTGACGTAATCCATGGAACAAGGATCTACGGGTCTGAGGTATTGAGATAAATGCATGCGTACTGTTGCCCTCGTAAAACCCAGCTCCAGCATTAGGGAGTAGCAGAGAGAAATTTATCGACAGAGCCTACTCATTAATGGAAAGGTTATCTCAAAAGAGAGACGAGGTCCAGTTCCTTGTGATGTCCAAGGCATTGAATCTCATTAATAAACAGGATCTGCCACTGGTTTGTAAAACGAGGAGGCAAAAATGATATTTGACTAGAAAAGATTTTAATATTTGCCTAATCTTTTGACAATATAGGTACGTAAAGCTGTTGAATCGGCTGTGTAAATGAAACCGATTAACCGCACGTGACGAATTCAGTGTTGTTCTTCGGAGAAATGAGGCTATATGGTTGTGTCAAGTCTGTAAGGCTTTGAATATACGATGGCTTACAGTACTGTAGTGAGGCGGGCGTCGGACGAGATAACTAGAGGATGGAATGGCAGCTGGGACGGTCAAGATCATCACTGGGGTTTAGCGCCAAGTCGGATGTCAGAATATAGAGTGTAATACGATATTAGTCAGCACTCCACTATATAGAAGTCTCTGCAGCTCTATAGACTATAATAGAATTATTATTCTAATATGATAGCAATTTATAGTTATTAATTGAAAAATCAATCAATCGTCTTTCATCTAAATTAATTAACCCTAAAAGCAACTATTAACTTGCTATTAATAATCCTTATACAAAAACCAACGAACGTTTAACAAAAATACTAATTGTTGGTATCGTACCGGTATAGGCCTTTGGTTTCACGTAGTATATCGATATAAATATAATGTATGAGTATTCAAAGGTTCAGGTTGTAAAAGGTG
>QYAL01000184.1:0-19016 GCA_003988805.1 Ploettnerulaceae sp. D365
CCGAGGCTGGCATACAAAATATTAAAGGTTTCCAGTAAAGCAGCACTGCCAAGCATGACCCCTGCATTTTGGAACTGTTAGGCCTCCTACGAAGTATATACAACAGCCCTCGTTGGATCGACCGATTGTGCCTATCTGTAGCCCCCATCCCTTATTTAGCCGAATGATAGCGTGGCGAGTGACGTCTACGAAGCACCAGCACTTCGTACAGCGCAGCCGCCCAGTACCAGTACAGTAACTGTAACGAGGAACGGTCGGTCCTCAACCTTAAAAAAGGTCCAGCTCTCCGATTGGCTTCTGGTGCAGCTTTGGGTGGGCCCTGGTCCATACTTTGATTGGCCGAAGAACTCTCCGTACCCGAACGGATTCACTGGTGTGTAGCAGGTCTCAAAACGGCATAGCCCCTCCCGTCCCCATATTTTCCATCATCACGTTTTTATATAACCACGTGATTAATAGTACATGAAGCCTTGATCGTCAGGCCAACACATCTAATCTGTCCCAACCACCAGTCCAACCCAGGCAGAAAACTATCTAGAAAATATGTCCAATAAAGTCCAAACATCTGTCTCCTTCCTACCCACCTTTTCCAACCCATTAAGTACCAGGTAAAAAGCGGTATTATTATAAAATTGTCAGAAATGAGTCCATATCAACTTGGCAAAGTTGACAATCGCCAAAGACCCTGAGCAGGGGTTCAAAGTGGGCCCGATCAGCAAGTCCGATCTAAGCACAAAGCACGATCTCTGCAGCTCCCAAAACCTCGTGGAGATCGAGAAAATGCTCGCGCAGTGCAAACCGCCCGACCTTCACACCTCAACCTCACCTCACCTCAACTCCACCCCCCAAAATCGAACAAATAATGGCCAACACTTCCCAGCATGACGAAGAGCGCGTGCACCCCCTTTTCCTCCTGCCCCCTTCTCTGTCTCGACTGGATGATTTGCACCCTTCATAACAGCTGCTTGATTGGCTGCGATGATATGCAATAAGCTGCAATCGATCTGAGCCAGAGTCAACGTCCATGTCTCGATCTTTTTGGCCTCTTGTATATATATATCTCGACTCGCTCTCGACTTTCTTCTCCCGGAGCTCTAGTTGTGAGCATCTTCTCTTGATTCTTAGAGTACCAGCTTCACGCTTCTTACGAAGTAGTGCAGTATCCGTCCCGGCCCTCTCTTCCGTGTATACCTAGAACGTATATCCAGGCGCCTCTTCGCGGTACCCCTAGGCTCTCAATAACGCTCTTCCTCGTCTATTGAGCACAATTCGTCCAGAAAGAACGAATCCGCAGCCAAGATTAACATCATATCTCTCCATCCAAACATCTGCATATATTTTATGGCTAGCCCTGGGCTGTCCCCGATCGCAATAGCCTAACTGTCTCTTCGGTACCTCCTCTTGGAACGGGAAGCAACTGGTTGTTCTACTTGAGCATAACAATGCCTGTGGAAGATATACGATAGCTCTATTTAGTTGCATCCGAACAGATGCTCGCATCCTCTGCAAAGCTAGCTGCGTCTCCGCACAGATCTCCTCACCGAATACCTGACGTTTCAGATGAAAGCAATGATTTGGTAGCGGACGCAGAGAAGTGGTTCCAGAAATCGAACAAACATCCCGGACCAGGCTTGGGTTTCCCCCAGATGGAAGACAGTAAGTCTCATGACGACTATTCTTCAAGCTTGTGCTTGTTACTGATATATTCATTCACACAGATGAATCACCATATTTTCTCCCGCATAACATTTCCGATCATTCCAACAATGCCTCTATTGATAGGACGCTGCTCCAGACTCAGCAAACTGGCCTGCGACCTGATGTATTACAAGGGGCCACCGATAGCAGCAGTATCTGTGACTACAGGAGTGTGATCGACGACCTGACCATGGAGAATAGAAAGTTGATGCAGAAAGTCCGTAAACTATCAAAAGCAAACAATCTACGCCTGGAAAAAGACAAGCTATTTGAGGTCAGGATACATGCTCTACCACCGCACAAGAGAAAGGAGCTAGAGGAATCCCTTCTTTTATTCGCTTCTAGCATCATTGATGATTCTACCGACGAGAAGAATGCAGCTTCGAAAGTCATATGCTCACGCAACTCGGTGGACCATAGTGAGAAGCCGAATGTTAAACAGTCATCATCATCCGCCACATCGACTTCCCGGCTCGTAGATTCCGCATATGCCTCTCTATCATACTCTGGAGTCAGTTCTTCTCTTCATCAAGCTGCTACTGGAGAAAAGAGTATCCAAACATGTGTCGGGGAGGAGCGAACAATATACTCGTTCCTCCACAACATCGCAGAGGGTCTGCGTCCAAGGAAACTACCTGTGATGTCAGAAAGGCAGAAGAAGAAACTGGTCGTACAGCGTCTGGAACAGCTGTTTACTGGCAAGAAAGCTTCACTCGTTGGGGAGGATAGCCAGCCTTTTCAGCAGCAGAAAGTCTCAAGATCAGCTGAGAAAGCCGACCGAGCTGAAAATGCAGTATCTCCTGCTGAAGGCTTTCGAGAGGCACACATACGCCCGTGTACAAGTAACGGGATTGCCGCCGAGTTGTACACTTCAGATGCATCCGACGAGGCGTCACCCGAAAAGCTGTCTCCCGACCAACGGCCAACAAGACCTTTGGACCTAGATCCGGATCGTGCACAAGTCCCTTCTGAAAACTTTCAATACATCCGGCATTTGGGACTTTTCACACCAAACTTCAATAGCGAGGCCACCTCGGACCCTGTGACTGCCGCTGATACAGATGGCTGGATTTATCTTAACTTGCTAATTAATATGGCCCAGCTTCATATCGTTAATGTCACACCAGATTTTGTGCGCGAAGCACTAGCGGATGTCAGCGAACGATTTCAAATTTCCCGAGACGGCAAGAAAATAAGATGGAAAGGTGGTGCCCAAAGCACATGTCTTGGTAGCAATAGCGTTAGCGATGCTAGTACTGATGCTTATTACAACCGCAACGACAGTGATGACTTGGAGAAACCCAACAGAAAAAGGCACAAGGTCGAGACAAGACAATTTGCACCGATTCAAATGCATGAACCCAACACTGCCTTGTCACAAAATTACCCGGATCAGTTAATGCATTATAAACCACTTTTCCATCATGAAAATTCATCAGGGGGCTCACTGTCTTCAGACGAAAGCGATTCCATCTTAAGCGACGGCACGACATGTGAAAACCGACCATCGCAGTCAACCTACCCCGAAATGTGGAACAAGAAATCAATTCGGAAGGCTTCCAAAGAGAAGCGTGATGCTGGAATATTAATTTTCTACAACAATGCGACATTCTGTACCGACCTATCTGGTGACCGTGGAGAAAGTTCGAGCTTCCACGACCTCGTCACACCTGACCAAGAGTATAGCAACCGATCTGAGAGCCCCCCAAAAAGCTCACCCATGTTCCTACGGACTTCGTCTGGCTCGTTGTTACCTTACAGGCCTTTCAAGAACTATTCGAACGGAGCTCTTGATCTATCGCAGGAGGAGAAAAGACAGCCGGAGCATCCAGAGATTTTAAGCGAAAATTCTGGAGGTGATTTCTATGAATACACCAAGGTAGATGACAGCGGTATGCCAAATCAGTTACAAACTTTTGTCTCTAGCGGCATAGGCGGAACACGGCCTGCAGATCATTTTAATGTTAGTGTCGAGACTCGACGGACGAAGGTGGATGATTACAATCCTGGCATGCTCTCACAATCTTCAGTCTCCGGTTATGGATCGAGGAGGCTCACTCATTTAAATCCAAGATCCTCGATTGAATCATCCTTCCGCCAAGTATCAACAGCAGGCCAAAAAATCACCACACAATCTTCGGCAGTTTATCCCTCGCAATTGAGCCCAACTAAGGAACTACCAATCAAAATAGAAGTTGTGTCTGCACGGGTACAGAAACTCGAGCCATCAGAACTTCCTCCGCCGCTTGCTTATCATGCCGGATATTCCAGCTCAGAAGACGAGTCGGATCAAAGCAGTTTGCTGTCACATGCATCCGGTTCACAACGTACCAAGTCCTTTCGATAGAAGAGATATAATACCTCGCCTCCAAGAGTAGCAGAATATCCTTCCTATGTGCCTCGGTTTGCAAACAATGATGAGAAGTAGCGATGAAGATGCGGACAATGATGGCGCCGATAGTATCGACATGCTTGCTGAGGCCCGGAGACTCGATCCAAAGACCATCACGACAAAAGAGCAGGAATTTGAGATGGAGATAGAGGAGTAGGAAAGAGGAGGGTTGCTGCGATGGTCAACGAGATGAGAAGCAGAGGAGAGTCTTGATATGGAGATTTCAGGCGTACTGGGCCGGAGCTATAGTGCCATAAGCATTGTTGGTAATCGCTGATTGGGTTCCCATGATGCGGTTGTGAGATTAGCATGGCGTTAATGGTGTTTGCAAATGAGAAAGTGTGTTTTCCTAGCATTACGATCAATGGGCGAACAAGCGAGCATATATGTGCACACAAGACGGATTTAGGCACTTTTGATAATTTGGGTATACTGCATATCATGGAATAATGTCATCTTCCAGCACTGACGCAAGAATATCTTGTGTATGGATTATCACGGTTATGATAAAAGACCTTTCAGAAGATTAGAGAATTTCTTCCTCCCTCTTCCAGCTTTGAAACCAATAGAATAAAATTACAGCGACTCGGCACATCACTATAAGCCCCTCTCCCCTCCCCGTAAACAAATCTTCATTCTTCTTTTTGGGAAAGGTCTAGAATAAGGAGTCTATGACAATAGTGTGCGTGCTTGAGGCTGGAGAGGGCAGCACATCTTGTGAAGGGAGGTCTGGTTGGAGCCAGCAGCTTGCTTGCTTGATTCATCTTCGAAATGAGAACCAAGTACCATGGGGAGGTGGTGAAGTAGTCCGATTTACATCCGGTTTCCATATGAGTATGGAAACGAGGGACTGAAGAGGAGGTACTGACTGACTTCATTTACCTTTTTCGAGTACTTACTTACGGGGCCTAGATGTATGAAGTTTAAGAAAGGCTTCTTTCGTAAGAGTCGGGTTTATTGCTGAGTAGAGCGCATCTTGTGTACCTTCCATCTATCGATGAAGGCGAGTATCTGTGCCAGAGTGAGGGTATCCGTAACGCCGCCCCAATGCCTTGTTTCCGTTTCCTTTCTTTCCTTCCTTCTTCCTTTCATCAACGCCATCAATGCATCGCCTCCTTACTTTAGGCCCGTGTTCATCACAAAGTTGTAGAATATATCCCTCGCCATGCCCACCCACCGTATCATACACTGCCACCAGCCATATCTTCCAGGGCTCGCTCGGATGTCGATTCCCACATTTTTGGGGGTTAGCTCAGACGATCCCATCACTTCTTCGTCGTCCCCTTGAATTGATCTTTCAGCTCCTCCAAGTAATGGCGCAAGAAGCGCTGCGCGTCCAGCTTCGGCGTATCGATTTCCGTGCCTCCGCCCATGTCGTCCGGATCTTCGAGTTTCTCGCCTCGTTGGATCTCATGGACTTTCTTGTGGACTCGCTTCACAACCTTGTGGAAAGTAGGACTTCCGAGGAGCTGGATAGATTTTTACGTCAGCGGGCGAGCGAGCGAGCGAGGGATATAGGATGTGAGATGGCGTCAGCTCTTGAAAGGGGCAAGGAATGTGGCCAGGATCAATCAGGGTATCATGCAGGTATGGAGATTTGAAAAGATGGGATGGTTGCATCGAAGTCTGGAAGGAAGGGAGGGCGACATACTCTTCCTGTTAGCCAAACCTATAAAGTATTAATTAAGTAAAGGCTTTCATTCAAAGTAGAGCATTTGAGTAGTGGCGGAAGGATTTACCTCAACCAGTCGTAGCCAAACCATTGTTTAATTGGATCTCAGCCCTATCATTGCGACCTCTTCATCCGAAAAAGTATTGAAACCAATGGCCACTTGGAAGGTGCTGGACAAACATATAATGATTGCTGGAGAATGAAGTTGACAAATGTGGAGGCGAAAGGAAGAAAGTGGCTAGGCAGGGTCATAATAGCCTCTTCGGCTGCGCTTAACCTCCCCTGTACGAAGTACAGTGAGATCGAAGCGACAGGTGGATCGAACTTACTTCAAGACTGAAACGGGGCGAGTTCTTTTCTTCTCAAATTCCTTTCTTTGAAACTTTGACTCTACACTCTTGCAACCCAATTTGCTCTTTACCATTCGTTCATCCCACTCGACTCGATGGCCTTGTAATCATTGGCATCCATTCCCTCTTCTTGGCTCTGTCTTCCTTATTCTGTTCATCTCCCCACCTATTCCTTTTGCTGCACGTGCAGGGTCCCGGGCCTGCATCTGTGTGTACATACCCCCTTTCCTGCACCTGTGGGGTATCAACGGCGGCAAACCGACTATACATTTTTCGACGATTGGCCACAAACTTCCCACTCAGTTGAATCAGTCATGCTTCTTTCATGAATCATCGAACAGGTTCTGGCTCCCGGCCTTGTTCATCCTCTGACCTTCCGGGCTGCTCTATCAGTATCCATCGTCGACATCAAAAGTAAACAATACCTATATGAGGCGAGCGCCACCCCTTCTTCCCAACAGAATATCTTCCTCCACATCTGCTCGCGCTTCGAGAGTTGCGAGCGCTACCATCTTCAATCTGGATCGACTACGTGCCATCAAGAGGCGCCGCGAGTCTCCTACCGGTTCTCCGATCTCCCCTCCGGCCGAAGACAGTAAGAAGTCACGCAGTAGATCACCTGCTTGGCTGAGCAAGATGCATCGCAATCGATCTTCATCAAGACGCCCTATTTCTCCAGTTGCAATTGCTGAAGGATCTTCCTCTATAGCTCAGATGGATGGTTCGTGCTTTACTAAGTATCAGGATGAACCTGCCGGCGAAGGACCTTCTCTCCCATCTTTCTTGAACTTGACCGACATGGGTAAGGAGACTCTACTTTGGATATCTATACGTAGCTAACTTTAAGTCTAAGAACTGCATGGCAAGTACGCTGAGCTCACTCGACTTGAGAATGAGCGTGTTGGACTTGGTAAGACGGATGATCGATGGTCCCGCCTGGATCCAGACCCCGTTCTTGATCGTTACAACAACATCCATCCTTGGGCCAACAATCGCATCAAGCTCAAGGTCCCTGATGGAGTCAACGATTATATCAACGCCTCCCCCGTCTCCTTAATCTCTACCTCTAACAAGCAAAGTGGTCTAAAGGCTGGTGTTCAAGACAAGTACATCTGTATGCAAGGTCCTAAGAAGCAGACAGTTGATCACGTCTGGCACATGGTTTGGCATGAGCTGTCGGAGCCATACAGTTCTTCTCCTGCGGTTGTCATCATGCTTACACCAACACACGTAGCCTTACCCAATGATCCATCAAGATTTTCTGAGAAGTGCTATCAGTACTATCCTCTTGATGAGAACTCTTCGCCCCTGATTATCAACGAGTCAAATGAACTTGGAGAGCATTTCAAGGGCCAAGTCAGATTCGAGGAAAGTTTACCAGGTATCGAAGGCACGCCCATAGAGGTCCGAAAGCTCATTATGACTGTTGATGGCGAGGAGGATAAAGAAAAGCCGATCTACCATTACTTATACCCCAACTGGCCTGACTTCGGCGCACTCGCAGACGAGGATATTGCTAGTATTCTGAATTTGATGGAGATTTCTCGAAAAGCCAACGGCGGGGGTGAGAATCCTCGTATCATCCACTGTAGCGCTGGTGTCGGCCGAACAGGTACATTCGTTGCCTTGGAGTTCTTACTTAAAGAGATCGGTGATGGAGCTTGGGAAGATTGGGACAACACCGAGCACTCTTGCAGTGACCCCATCTATGATACCGTCAACCAACTGCGCATGCAGCGGAAAACTATGGTTCAGGCTTACGATCAATTTGCCTTCCTGTACAAGGTCTGCCTAAAGCGCTGGGAGGAGAAGTACCAAGCCCCATCAAACGAAGTCTGTATTAATGGTATCGATGAAGAGGACTAAGCTAGAACGAACCCCTTTACTAGACTGACTGCATAGCATGGTATGGAGTACGGCGAACGCCATTCTTGGATCTGATTCCTTGCTCATATAGGGTCTTCTAATCCTGCTCTGGTGATTTGTGGGCTGGTCATGTCCTAATCTGGTGGACTACACGCGTAAATAGAATTCTTCAGCAATGAACAAAAGTAGAATGAGTAATTAAGTAAATGAGAAGCGGATATTCAAAACAAAGATAAATTGACGCTCGTGCACTTGATATGTGCAGTGATAATTGGTTCGACCTGTAGGAACTTTCAAATGAAAACCTGACTTGTAACCAGCCTCTGTGGTATCATGAGCCATGCGGTATGAGTAAAATTTATATAGGTATCATGGATTAAGGCGATTATCTGTTCAAAGCACTATTACATATTATATTATCTATGCAGTTATAAAGTCTTTTAGCTGAATTACGATATGTTAACATAAAACAAGCCAATGTCGAAGTTTGGATCGAGACTACTCCGCATATCACCTACGCTAGACAGCCGGACGGACTAAGGTCTCACCCGACGCTACGGTTCCACTTCACTTTCTTGGGTCATGATATCGGATGACAGCATAACCTGCAAAGTATCGAGTTTCTAGCAAAAGTAGACCGTGTTGAAAAGTTTCCTCATGATTATAAGGAAACAACTAACTAGAAGATTGTTCAGAAGCAGCAATAGGGAGCTTCTGAGAGCAGAGGCGGCGGCGATATAAGGAATACTCATTGTTAAGACTACGCTACTTCACTCGGATATAAGCGAGGTTTTCCTTTTGTCTCCTCTTTTCATCATAACGCCTCTCATCGGAACATCACAAAATCAGCTCGTACGTAAATGGCTTCGGTTAGTCGCCCACACTTACACTTTGCGTATGGAACGGGAGTCTGGGAAGAGATGAATCTAGTTAAGAGAACTAGTCCACTGGCCGATGATGCCCTTGCTAGTTTCAGCGTGGGGTAGGCGGGGTAGAATAAGAGAGGATGAGAAGTATAAGAAGGAAAGTATCTTCAATTCTCCTCTGGGTTCTTTCTTTATTACTACTATGTACAAAATACAGCACAAAGTGCAATTTGCAGCATTGCTTAAATCACGCCCATCACCAAAAGTCTTGCACAGTAAACATAGATAATGGCTACTAAGCCAGACTTTGTCGCCGTTCCTGGTGCCTGTATGTCCCTCTCCCCCAAATCCAATTGTGCCAGATCAACTCACTATCTGTCGTAGGGCATGGTCCGGACTCCTTTGGCCCTACCACCAGCTTGCTTGAAAGAGCCGGCTACATCGTGCACGGTGTAACGCTCCCGTCCTGGGGCGCCTCGCCGCCACTCCAAAACTTTGATCCGGACGTCCTCGCCATCCAAGACGTGCTCAACAGGGTGCTCTCGTCCGGGAAAGATGTGGTTCTCATAATGCACTCATACGGAGGTGTTGTAGGTTGTGAAGCGCTGAAGGAGTACGTGAACGAGGTTAGGACGGGGAAGGATGGGAAGCAGGGCTGGGGGAAGGTGAGGAGGTTGGTGTTTATTTCGGCGTTTGTGTTGCCGGAAGGGGGTAGTTTGATGCTTGCGTTGGGAGGGAAATTGATGCCATGGTTTGATATTTGCGTATGTCCTTGGAATCCGCTTCCTGTTCCCCACTGCACTCCGTAGACCAGTAAGTCCTGGAGTGTCATTACTAACTCCAGCATAAATAGGGCGACACTGTCAGCCCCAGCAATCCCCACGATATCTTTTATAATGACCTCTCTCCCTCCGCCGCCGCGCCATACATCTCCGCCCTAAAACCCCATTCTTACCTGACATTCGATTCAGTCGTCACAGTTGCCCCGTGGAAGGCTATCCCTAGCACTTACATTCTATGCGAGAAGGATAATGCGATTCCGGTGGCTGGGCAGGAAGGCATGATTGCGGCTGCGAGACAGGTGGCGCCTGAGTCCTTTGACGTGGTAGAGAGGTGTCAGGCGAGCCATAGCCCTTTTTTGAGCGTCCCGGAATGGTTGGCGAAGAAGTTGATTGAGAGTGCGAGTTAGGATGTGGATGGTGGGTGGTGGTGGAGGATCGATCATGTTCGATGTAATAATGTATTGGAATGTTCCGGAAGGAGTTCTCGGAGACATTTAGCTTGATTTTTGTTGGCAAATAGTGAATACATGTAATTGGATGGACATGAAAAAAGAAGTTGTGAAGTGCTGACTGAATGTGGACAGAAGCAATGCTCATTAGTCAGTCATGATATGTTACATGCGACCGACCTAAACGCCAATATCAAGCCATAAAATCTGTATACCCAACCTCATCCCATCGTCACCCATCCCAAAAGCCACAGCGTTACATCGCAACTCATTTCTCTACACCGCTGCTGTTCCGTTGATGTAATCCCTATTCTCGATCGTCACGCTTTTAGTCATGTGGTTGACTTTATATACGCCGACGAGACGGGATGCGAGCTCGAACATGTTATTTCGGAGCGAGATGACAATGAACTGGGCGTTCTTTGTACGCTCCTTGATGTAACTAGCAACGATAGAAACCTACAAACATTAGTTAAATTGCCTGTGTATTATGTAGGCGTGGCTTACGTTTCTGAAGTCCAAGGCAGCATCAATCTCGTCCATGACATACAGAGGCGTTGGCTTGTAGTGGTGGAGGGCAAACACCAGTGCCAAGCTACTCAGGGTCTTTTCACCACCAGATAAGTTGGAAATGTTTTTCCATGATTTCTTTGGTGGCATGACACTGAATAGAATGCCTTCTGAGAAGGGATCCAAAGAATCGACAAGTTCGAGCTCAGCATTTCCTCCCATAGTAATCATTTGGTACATTTCCTTCAAGCGCAGGGAAATGGTACTGAAACCTTCCATGAAGCCTTCAAGACGGAGACGCCTGAGATCATCACATCGCTTTTTCGCGGAGTCACGCTGGGCGACAGCGCTTTGAAGATCGGCATGTCTCGCAGCATGCTCTTCGACTCGGCGACGATATTCGGCAAGGACACCAAGTTCGACATTGACATTCTGGGTCTTCTCCTCAAGCGCAGCAATCTCACTTTTCAGGGTGTCCTTGCTCATATCTGCTAACTCATCCTTGGTATATAAGGGAAGCTCCTGAACTTCGGTCTCTTCGCCGAGATCGCTAATTTGTTGAAGAGAAAGCTTGCCGAGCTTCTCATTCCAATATCTCAATCTCTTCTGATTTTCGCCAAGGACTTTCTGGTTCTCCTCTAGCTTGTTCCGCATCTCAATTTCAATCGCTCGAATCTCGTTGAGTACTGCCGTCTTCTCGTCCAACTCGGCTTTCAGAGCATTGAGATCCTTTTTCTTGGCCTTCAAAGCTTCATTTGCTTCTTCAACTCGAGCTTGGTAGCTCTCCGCGTTGGAACTCTGATTTTGAATGTCCTCCTCGAGAGCTTCGAGGTCCGATATCGCAGTTTGAAGCTCTTTGGTGGCTTTGGCAAGATCCTTTTCGTGCTTTGTCTTCTGCTTCTCAGCCTTGGCTCTTGTCACCTCGGCAGTTGATATGGCTTCACTGAGATTACTGATCTCTTCTTTCAATGCATCGACCTTAGACTTTTGTGCACGTAGTTGGTCGCCCCCGACTTCCATGATCTTGTCTTGCAGGGCCTTAATCTCATGCTCCACACTAGCAGTCTCGCTATGCAGTTTGTCGATCTCCTTATTAAGCTTCGAAATCTCCTTCTCGAGAGATGCAACACGACTGTCGTCAGTCTTAGACGGTTGGTGTTCCTTGCTCAACTCTTTGATGCGGCGTTGAGCATCGGCTAAATTCCTTGCAGAACTTTCAACCTCCAAACCAAGCTTCTGCATTTTAGTGTCAAGCCGAGGGATCTGGTCATTGAGGTCTCGAAGGGACGACTCTAGCTCCCTTTGACGTTGTTGGAACTTTTGGAATTCTTGCTCCAGTCCATCTCGGTCTACTTCAAGGGTCGCGACTTGCTCTTTTGACGTACCGGCAACAAGTTTTGAGGACATCAAGCCTTTTTTGACGGTATTTCCGCCCCCAGACATGGTACCAGACTTGTCAATCAACTGGCCATCCAGGGTAACAACTCGCCATCGTCTAGCTCCGTAAGCAATTCTGTTTGCTTGGTTGAGATCCTTTGCAACAAGAGTGTTCTGAAGCGAATGATAGAACGCGGGTCGGAATTTGTCCTCCTTGGCATTGATGAGATCGAACAGGCGAGGAACATCCTCAGGGGTATCAATAGGCGACATATCTTTGTTTCCCAGCTTATCGAGGCACATGAAATTTCCCCTCCCAAGATTGGTCTTCCTTAAATACTCTATGCACTGCTGCCCGCCTTCGACAGTATCTGTTACAAAATTGTCAAGTGCGCCGCACGCTGTCGATATGGCAATATCATACTTTTGATCAATCGTTCCAAGATTACCCAGTCGACCGTGGAATCCATCAATACGTCCGGATTCTCTCAGTCGCATGAGGCCTGTGAGAACATTTCCCTGGGTCTGAGTATTTGACAAACTCGCACGTGCTTCATCTGCTTTTTGTCGAGCTCCAGACAATCGAGACCGAAGCTCTGGCTCCTTCTGAGATAGCTTCTGGAGTTCGGATTCGACTTTTGCGGCATCTTTTTCCAATCTTGACCTTTCTGACTTGCACTCTTGAAGTTCTGCCAACCTGGCCACTCGGCCTTCTTCAATGCTGACCAGCTTTGCTTGAGTCTCTTCTAGAGCGACAGCCCCCGCATTAGCCTTTTCGTGGAGAATGGCAAGTTCACTGTCAGCAACGGCAATCGCTGATTGTTTCTGATTTATTTTCTCATTCCATGGCTCCAGGGATTTCTGCTTCGCAGCAATCTGGTCCGAAAATAGCTGAGTTTTGCCCTTTAAATTTTCTCGGATGGTTCCCAATTCTTTTTCCTCAGATTTCATGCGTTTCTCCATTGCAGCAATTTCTTGGGAAGATTGATCGATTTCAGTATTGCATTGCTCGATTGTGGATTGGGTATCTGTTGTACCAATCTCAGAAGTCCCGATGGTCTTGTCCAATTTCTTCTGTTTGCTAGTCAAGAACTTTCTTTTCTCCTCGAACTTGACATGCTCCTGGTCGAACTTTGCCATTTCCTTGAGAATGGCCTGTGTGTCTTTTTCGATGTTATCCAGCTCTTTTTGCCCTTTCTTGTACTGTTTGTCTAGCTGTTTGATACCATCCTCGTTGCCTTGATGCTTTTCAAGCTCGGTGTCTAGTTGAATTTGCATTTGGCCAATTGCCTCTTCGGTGACGTTGATGTTATCTCCACACTCATCAATGTATAGTTGGTAGAGGGCAGATTGCTTTACCGTCAGGTCATTCTCATCCTTGATGTAGGCCAGCGCTTTGTCCTTCTTATCCTCTAAGCTGTTCTTCTCCTTCTCGACATGTTGAACTCGTCCGCTCTTCTCAACGCAGACTTCATTGAGTGTCTCAACTTCTGTTGCTGATTGCTCAATTGGTGTCTTATATTTGGACGTTCCGATGATGTCTTCCAAATACTCTAAAAGCCCTTCATCATGCTCGTTTGCTGCCCTAGGCTTCATCTGAGCAATGGATTCAACCTCACCCTGAAGGATCAGAAATCGCTTGTGATCTAAGTCGACACCTCTGTCTCGGAGTAGCGTGGTGACAATGGTGAAGTTAGATTCCTTGCCATTCATATAGTATTTGCTCGAGTTGTTTTTGAAAGCACGGCGTGAAATTACAAGATCCGAGTTCGGGATAATTGCTGGAGGCCCACTTGGCTACCTGGATGTTAGTGATGATTTGAGATACTACTGGACAAAATACTCACTTGGTCCATAACCTCTTGAAAGTGCACTGCTACTTCACAGAAATCTAGATCAGGGAATGCAGCGGAATTGTGAATAAGAGCTGAAATCTTTCCCTGTCTCATTTTGCTTGCCCTGAATCCAAACACGAAAAGAAGTGAATCAATGACATTGGATTTCCCAGAACCATTAGGTCCAACAACAGATGAGAACGAGGCGTGAAAAGGACCAACTTCTTGGCGGCCAGCATAACTTTTGAAATTCGTAAGTATTAAATACGTGATGACAATCCGGGGTTTTGGCCCAGTATCTTCTACGAGTGGCGCAGCCATGGACCTGGATTTTAACACAATATCCATCGGCCGTTCCAGAATGGTATCCATCGCATTTATTGGCTTCACAAGAGAGCTCTGGCTCCCAGAGGTGCCAGGGCGATCATTGAGAGTGTCTGTAATGTCTGCGAGTGGATTACTGTGAAGCTGGGATGGTTCAGGAGACGCCGATGGCTCCGGGGTTGGCAATGGGGGTTGCAGCTCTGGTGTCGCAGATGTTCGAGGGACTCTCACTGGCGCGCTCTTGCGCTTCCGTGGCGACGCCTTTTTGGTTGGCGATTCTGGCTCAGGTTGCAAAGTCTGCTCTTGTTCAAATACCTCAGACGGCTCGATGTTTTCCTTTGCCGCGCTTTTCCTTGCGCGGCCTCCGGTTTGTGGCGGCCCAGCCACAACATTTGTTGTTTTCCGTCTGGCTGCAGGCGCCTTTCGAGGACTTCGTTTTGGTGCTGGCGTGAAATCCTCCTCACTATCTTCCTCTACCTTAGGTTGCACTTGTTCCTCTTCATCATCATCAGAGTCTACTACAACCTTCCTACGTGCCGCTACTCTTCTGGAGGGTCGGATAGGCGATTCAGACATCTTGATCGTGGTGAATCGTAAAAGGCGAGTGGTCTTGGACTTGGGTTGCTTGCTTGAGCGCAAGACGCGTCAGGCTATACGTTCTACTCTTGATATATTATGGTCTCGAACTACAGCAGAGTGAGATATAAGCCCAGCGCCACCGAGAAACAACGCGTCCAGGCGGTGTTGAAATGGTCTGTTGTCGAGTTCCGAGTGCCGTGTGATGGGTGGGTTGAAGTAAACAATGTATTCTGAGTGTACGAAGTAAACAAAAGTTGCGCTAGTAGATAACGGCCGATAACGAATAGTCGTATCGTACATCTCAACCTCCTCCTTCTCCTCTCAAACAGATGCTGCAGATTGAATGGAACGGGAACTCACATCTTCGCAACAATGTTCAATTATCTAGAGTTCAGCGAAGTCTTTGCGTTTGATCCAGACTGTTCTTATGATGATAGAACAGTGGCAGAGGTTGTCGAGAACCGCAAGGCTTTGGAGGGCCTTTTTATCGACCGGGTTATGAAGATGTTGGGAATCATTAGACGTATACTTTCTCCTTGTATAGTCCATTGGTCTTCTGTTGGCTAACTATGGTCATGTAGCACCGAAATATTACCCACCAAAAGACAACAACGGTCTTCGAACTCTCTTCAAGCAAATCATTGACTGCGCTGGTGCCGAACACCACAAGCTCTCCGTACTCTACTATCTACTTCTCACGTTTGACTTTCCTACAGGAAGAAGAGATTACTCAAATTCCTTAGAGCAAAATTCATTCTTGCCACAGAAGTACCAGATATATATGAAGGGCCTCTGGCACATGGACAGGCGCGAATTCGAAGTATATTTCACGCAATATAGTTTTTGACCGCAAACTGATACGTAACAGATGGCAGTTCAGTACCTGACACATCCTTCGTTAATCCCAACCTTCGCCGACGAGATTTTGGAAGCCTTGGTCAGGAGTTCAAGGGAGGACCTCACACTTGCGCTTGCATATTACTATACGACTCAACCAATGTTGACGACCAGGGAAGCGATTGAGTGCCTGTTTTCTGCTATGGCAAGGACTAGTGTGACCGAGGCATTTTATTTTTCTCGCGGCCAACCCCAATATGCACAGCGCCATATGTTCGAGCTTCTCATTTCTCTCGTTCTCAACAATTCTCCGAGAGAAACGATATCCAATCGTAGCGTTGAGCTCGTCAATTTACCACTAACAGCTGAGGAGAATGGCTGGCTTGAAGACTATGTACTTCGTGGTGATGGCCGCCTGTTGAAGAGGAGCAAAGACATGTTGATGATGAGGAAAATTGGCACAGGGAATTTCACTGAATCACTAACTGTGAGAGGCCTCAATAGTCGTTCAGTGGGTGGCTTGGACTGGAATATCCTGTCGGCAGCTGTTCGTGACGGCTTGGGGCCCCGGTAAAGAGGTGCAATGTGACATGCTGTACAAGAATTGGGCATAGCGATGGAGTTTGGGCTTGGGCTTGCAATACCTAATATCACCGCTCAGAATGTAGCGCCTGGAGACAATATGACGAACATTCACTGGAAGGAGTTTTCTCGTCCACCTTGGAGTCTTCATCTCATACTGTACCAATCTAGAATGCTCGGTATATTTTTCTGCGACCCTGGCTACTAATCAACCGTATGCCAACAACTCATCTACACTCACAATATCCTGGAATACATTCCGCCCAATACTTTTATGTACACCCTCGTGCTTACCCCGTTCCATCCCATGCCCATCTAAATGTACTGTGTCTGTATCACAGCACTGCGATTTTCATCTGTGCGCCGTTTTCGCTGACTACTGCTACCCTTGCCAATGATTACTTAACACCCCTTTCATATCGTCCTATCTCCTCGTGCATCTCTCTCTCTGAGAGCCCGCCTCGATTTTATGGGGTAAGCGCTTCTCGAAAGGATCGTATCATGGTATCACAGCAAATTCAGACCTTCAAGCTACACCAGTATGGAATCATGCCCGTCATGAATCAAACACTACACAATGATTGAGATGCCAGTGTGCACCTTCGCACCTCTCGATTCCTCAATTCCTCAAATCCGGCTTGTGCATCTTCTACCCAGCCATAAGACAGCGCCCAGTTTCATATCCTGCTCCCTCCAATTGGCCAATCTCGATGATGAGGACTGTGTCTACGAAGCCTTGTCTTATGAATGGGGGGATGATTCCAACCCACTGAAATCAATTATGCTAGATGGCCGACCATGGCCTGTAAGGGAAAATCTGTGGCTGGCTTTATCGAATTTGAGATACAGCCAAGACGATTCCTCCGGGAGAAGGGTGTTGTGGATCGATGCTCTCTGCATTGATCAGTCTAATGCAGCCGAGCGAAATTATCAGGTATGTTTACTTCGATACTATGGGGAATACATCATCCATTCGTCGTAAGAATCGGGACAGAACTAAAACCGAGCAGGTCCGCCAGATGGGGCAAATATACATGAAAGCCTCGAGGGTAGTTGCTTGGGTAGGTCCCGAATCGCAACACACTGTTCAAGCGGATATTTCAAAATTTGAGACGTTACCTATGACTAGTACCGAGTCCTTAACAGCTCTCATGGGAACTCCTGTCAGTGAGGTGGCAGATCTTACAAGTTTTATGACAAATCTCGGCAAAGAGGCTTGGACTTCCACTTCTTCGGCTAGTTCACAGCCTGATGATTATCCAGCATGGTCTTCTCTTCTTGTCTTCTGCAATCGAAGCTATTGGAGTCGGCTGTGGATTGTTCAAGAGCTGGCTTTGGCGTCAAGAATAATCATCCAATGTGGAACAGAAGCGTTTGAGTGGAGCTTACTAGAGAAATCTTTTAAACAACACGAAGTTCTGAGCAGAGAAATCTTAATGTTACGGTCCGATTACAATCCAGCTTCTGTTTCCGCATTCAGGGCGATACGGGAAACTACGCCATATTCAATATATCGGCAGAGGCGCAACAAAAGTGCTGGCAGAAGAATCCAAAGTCTACTGACCGCAATTTATCATTACAGGAGGTCTGTGTGTTCAGATCTACGGGACAAGGCATACGGCCTTCTGGGCCTCGCACCAACTTGCTGTCAAGAGTGCATAAGGATCGATTATCGTATTTCCGTATGGAATGTTCTCGAAAACGTCCTTCGTCATCATTTTGCAGATCATGACGAGTTCAACACGCCGAAGCACTTACTTTTTGCCAAACTTGGAGAAATTATCCTCGCTTTCGAAACCCGTACCATTGCTGGTCACATTTGGAAGAATGCGTTAGGTCTAGATGTCCATCTCGATATTGGTACCTCGACGGTTGCTAGTTTGTGGTGTCCCTTGATAGGAATGATTATCAGCCAAGGCAACGGCATTCATCCTATGGAATTATTAGTAGGCCGTTGCGTAAGAAAGAATTCAAGAGCAGACAGCCAAAAACACTGGGTAGCCAAGTACCCGACAAGCTTGTGGAACAATTCCGTACCCGCAGAGTCATCCTCAAGGCGATTGTTCAACCGTCTCCCAGGCTTCATAGTACGAGCCATGTGCCGTCTTCAGAGAATTGGTCTGAACAACAAAAATCTGAGGGCAGAGTATGATCACTTATATTGCATTTGGGGCGACCAAAGTATAACACAAAGTGAACTACAACCACATATGTTGTTTGATGGGGCACAATTAGTTAAGAATTATCCAGAAGACACCTTTGTGGCAGATCTGGCGCAAGTTAGCGAGTACTATGGTGCAGTACAACCAGGCGACATTCTATGCACCCTACCTGGCGACGGAGGCATAGCTCTACGACCCCACAATGGCAGGTTCTCCATTGTGATGCTGTTAAAACGGCCAGTGTTTCTCTACTCGCGAGAAGTGACGCAACCTGCCGGCTTGTTGTATTTGGACTTTAACGTGTTGCGGGCATTGCATGACTATATCAGAGATGAAATTCTATAGCAGCACTTTTATTGAGTGTATATCACTCATGCAAGTGGCTGAAGCGGCTATTACTGCTAATGAACGAAGAAAGAATTCTTCTTCGTAAGACCCAAGCATTGTGTACAATGTTGCCACTGTCATTTTCGTATTCAATAATAAATCCTCTCCATTTACAACCAGGAAGCGAGGCGAGGACACCGTGCTGGTTTTATACAGAGCTGAAGATAAGCAATTGAAGTACGCCTTTTGTAGAAAGGAAAGAACCCGGCGGAGGCAAAACACTTACGAGATGAGGAGTTACGTCGCATGATCACCAGGGGTCGACAGAATAGCCGGGACGGCGCTAATCCGCATTCGGGCGGTAAACAAGAACACCAAGAAATCTACTTTTCTCTTTCTCTCTAATTA
>QYAL01000185.1:0-17307 GCA_003988805.1 Ploettnerulaceae sp. D365
TTGAGAAAACGCGTGTTGAAGTTAGAGGTAGTAGGGTAGGGGAAAAATTCACGAGGTCCTGATAATCACGAGGTCCTGGTAAACCACGTTATATATATACACACATCCCAAATTTATAATGCTGAGAAAATATCGGATCCTAGTTGAATGAAGAATTAGTTGATAGTCTGTCTTGCTCTCTTGAGTGTTGTGAGAAGCATCGATTATCCAAGGGCAGAATGCGATTAATAGTCGGTTCACCACTGCAATTCTCTAACTTTCAATGAAATTTCATGTTGTAATTCGCGTTGCATCATCGCTAGGCGTGTGTGGATGGGATGAGAGGTCGCCTGGAGACAGTCTCGAGGAGGCAAAATCCGAGTCGTCGCTGGGATGAGACGGGCTGATTGATCTAAGTGGTGTTGCTGTGATGTATATCGTGGAGATGAGGCGAGTGACATATTGCAAGCTGCTTGATATGTGTAGTGTGCATGACGAAAGCCAGGAATTTCGGTTGAAGTCTCATCTTGTACCAATCTTGGAACAGGTGAAAAGGAAAACCTCTTAATATATTCCCAAGGGCAAAGGTGCTGGAACGCCTCTGCGAAGCGTATTCAAGTAGGTACCTACAGTCGTGTTTGTGTTGATACATCCTAAGCTCCGTTTCCCTTTTGATACGACTGTGCTTGTTATTGCTTGTGGTCAGGCTGGCTTGAAGGTTCAGCCTCAGACTCAGGCCCGAGAGTTCCCGGACACTTGCGAAACCTGATCATGTTGTCTCTGCCCATCCCATCCCTTACCTCTTGAGTACTACATCGAGGCAGTTCACTGATTGCTTTTCTTGATCCTCGCTCGATTCGTCTGGATCTTGGTCATTATTGATCTGCTTGTGAACCCGAGTGTACGCGTGTATGATGCATGGATGGGGATGATAGGGTGGTCGGTCGCACAGTGTTCTTGACTTATGAATCATAACCACTGTTTCTATACCGAGTACAACTTTGTGTACAGTGTTGAGGTATGATAACCAAGTTTCCCTACACACTCGCCGCAAGATGTGATAGAGGATAAAGAGAGACTATCTCGGGTGAGACCATGAGAGGATGATTCTTTCTCGCTTCCATTATTTGCGACTGTGGGGGGAGGAGGTGGAAAGAGCAACAAAGGGACATCTATGACCTCATATCCTCGAGGGATATCGTCTTGTGCACAGACAAATAAACAAGATTCGATAGACAGTGCTGTTGTTATAGAAACGCAAGCAGGAACCATCAATATAGAGAGGTTAACAGAATTCGGTGATCGGTCGAAGCGAGGATACTAATTTTCAATAAATAATGGCGGGAGGGAAAGCCCTACTTAAGCCTCGATTGCCTATTGTGGTTTTTGGAGCCGCCCAGCCCCG
This sequence comes from Ploettnerulaceae sp. D365, assembly GCA_003988805.1. Classification (NCBI taxonomy): domain Eukaryota; kingdom Fungi; phylum Ascomycota; class Leotiomycetes; order Helotiales; family Ploettnerulaceae; species Ploettnerulaceae sp. D365. Next base: position 1,385 of record QYAL01000185.1, read on the forward strand.
ACTAATCATATTTTGCCTATTTTTATCATCTAGACTCTATCACATGGCTTCATCGGAAGCCACGGGTGCCGCAAGGGCACTTTATCGATACGGATTCGAAGATAGAGTTCTCCCGAACTTTATTGTAAATTTACCGGGAGGAGATGCCTTGCAGTAGTTTTTGGGTTTTAATATAAACAGGTCAAGTGATCCTTGAAATGAGGAAAAGTGGCAGGCATGAAGAAATTGGGATGGGATTTGTTTTTTCCGACAAAAAGAAATAGTTCGTAATTGCGTGTAACAGGATGAGGGACTATTATTCAATACGGGAAACGAGACAAACAGAAAGAACAAGACTTGTTCCACTGAAGTCAGTCCAGCCGATAAATGGATGATGACGAAAGTATGCGACACCCACTTGGAGCGAGACCACTTCAAACACCAATCGAGAAAAATCGGAAAAAGTTAACATCAATTGTGGAACTTCAGGTCGGAAGCAGGAGATGTTTTGAAACCGTTTCAGAAAAGGCGAGAGAAGAAACACACGTCCAATATTGAGGATCGAAACGTTGACTGAGGTTTGCAATGTCTTGACTCGACGTTTGGAAACGAATTGGGGGAAGGATTGGAAGAAAGGAACAGAAATTGTGACAGGTCGGCCTTTCATCCACAGGCTGAAGCCAAGAAAGGGGCTGGAAGTTGCGTACGGTATTGCGCACTTCAGGGCAATTATTGTCTGGTTGGCTGGAGGCTGGAGGTTGGCTAGTTGGCTGGCTGGCTGGCTGGTAGGCCGACTTAATTATTAGCTTTCACTGCGGTGGAAAGAAAGGGAAGAACGGAAGATGGCAGAAAAAAAATGCATACGACAAGCGTCCTGTTTCCACAAAACCATGGACTTGGAAGTGCATTAATGCCTGGGGCCACTATTTTGTTTTGTGGACTCGTGGGTACAGTACTGCAATTCAAGAAAGGGGGAAGGCGAGCCGAACGTATCATAAGGATATGTCAACAAGTTAAATCGGAGCTAGAAAAATCCACCACCGACAACACGTATTTTTCCAGCCCGTAATAATAATGGGCCGATCGAGCCATCGAGACGGACATTTTTACTCGCAACACCCATCCGCAACGAGATGGCGGAGGAGGGAAGAGAGGAGAAGCCCCTAGACGACGCCCGGCATTCACACACATTCTTGTCTTGTCAATACGATCTCAAAGGCCGTCACTCCACTGTCACATATGCAGTAGACTTTGGCACTGACAAATATGCCTAGAGATCAAATAAACTGAGCCCATAAAAGGATATTTGATTAACGGTCATAGTCACGATACGGTACTATACGAGATAATCAATTAATTATAGAAATAATACAAATCCTACGATTCCTGTCGGTATCCCTATTCCCAATTCCCTATTTCCCAATCCCTATTATTCCCATTCCTAGCCAAGCGTTGTCCGGGCGGGAGAAAAGACCCCGCTCCAATCGATGATCCCCCCGGAGTTGCCACTCTTGCCAAGGGCCGCCCCTCCCCTCCCCTACCACCAACCCCTCGGAACTTCAACAACATCAACATCAACATCAACAATTATTACCACGATTCGTAAGCGCAAATAAACAGAACAACACCACCAACCACCCGGGCAACAGAACTTGTTGACACTATCTCTTCTTTAGCGACTTGCTCAATAGCTTCGTGTTCAAGAGCTCTCCGACCTCCCCGGTTCTTTGTTAGGCGGGTTGTGAGATCATGATTGGTCTACGCCCAGGAGCTATGGATAGTGGGTGTAGAGCAGTGCAACCATTACGACCACAACAAGCACTAAAGACCTACTAAAACACTGTAGCGACCTCAACATACTAAGGAACCAACCACTGGATAATTAGCCGCCAAATGTACTAGGGGTAGTAGGTAAGTAGTGAGGTAAGCACAGTAAGTCTTCGCACGAACCATCCACTAGCGACCCCTCCACCAAAACTCCACCAAAACTCCACCCCTTACGTCTCCCCAAAGAAAGCGTGATGATCATCCAGCCTCCCTTCCCTTCCCAAACTCTCAATCCATCCAGCTCGTGTTCTGGCGTCTTAGAGTAGAAACCTTCTCTATTTTGGGGGAAAACGTTTCATTATTGGCCCTTGTCTAGGTTTTACCAGATTTCGGCATCTCTATATCCACCGCACCGTCATCCATAGACCGAAGAGGCAGAACTACACTACATGTGCCAAAGTACTGTACGAAGTACTTTTTACGAACTACTGCAACTAACTCCCCTGCCGCCTTCGCCTCCTACAGTAGTAGAGAGATCTTTATGTACATCTGCCTGATGTGGCCTGGCTCTTCGGTAGGGGCTAGGGGGTTACGAAGTAGTGGTAGCGCCCTCGTCTCGCTCCCTCTCCCTCGATCACAGGGCTGGTTTCTTAATAAAGCTTCTTCCTGCCTCCTCCTTTCTACTCTTTCATTCCCTAGCTTTCGTTCAGTTCAGGAATATATAATCCCGTGCCTCGTACCTCAGTTCCTATTGTTGTTTATTGTTCACTTGTCCTTCGCTTACAATTGAAACATAATTCCGCATCGTTCACTCGCTCAACATGCAGATTACTCTCGCTCTCGCTGCCTTGGCCTCTGTTGCCTTTGCTCTCCCATCGTCGACTTCCACTCCTGCAGGATGCTCGACCAGCTACAACGGTGAATTCCAAATCACCATTGTTAATGGCTCCTCCGTCATCAGCAAGGTATGTCATGGAATCTCATTGCATTTTTCCTCTTCATCGTCATTGTATTGACCTGAGACCAGCGTGCCCTTCAATCCCGTGCCACTTGTGGACAGGCCGGTCTCTTGACCGCGACGCTCGCCGACGGCATCCTCACAGACTCTGAAGGCCGCATTGGTAACATTGTCTCGAACCATCAATTCCAGTTTGATCCTTCTCCAGGACAAACCGGTGCCCTTTACACATCAGGTTGGTCAGTCTGCTCGAACGGCTCTATCGCTATTGCCGGATCCACTATCTTCTACTCTTGCAAGAGTGGAAGCTTCTCCAACTTGTACGATGAGTCTATCGCCTCCTACTGCTTGCCTGTCTACATCAACGTTCTCGCCTGCAGCGGGTCCAGCACTGCCTCTGCCGCCGCCGGAGCCGTCACTCAAATCTCGGATGGACAGGCACAGGCCGCCACCGCTGTTGCTGCCGTTACTCAGATCAGCGATGGTCAACTGCAGGGTGCTACAGCCGTCACACAAATCTCCGATGGGCAGCTACAAATTCCCACTGGTGTCCCAGTTACTCAAATTGGTGATGGACAACTCCAGGCCCAGACAACAGCTGCTGCAGTCGCTCAAGTATGTACCCCAGGATTGATCGTTTTGGATCTAATAGCTAACACAAACTAGATCACTGATGGCCAATTGCAAGTGACGACCACCGCTGCCCCAGTGACTCAAATTAGTGACGGGCAGATCCAAGCTGCTACAACTGCTGCTGCCGTGGCTCAGATCAGTGATGGCCAAATCCAAGCCGTCACTGCCGTTACTGCTGCTTCTAGCACTTCTGTTTCCAAGGTATGTTTTTTTTTCATTTCAGCGATGCGTCATACATGTGTTACAGATCGCTGACGGACAAATTTAGGCAAGCAACTACACTTCCGCAACCACCAGCGCATCATCTACCGCTGTTGTCGTCAACGCTGGCAACGCTCCTTACTTCACCGGAGTCTTGGCCTCTGTTGTTGTGGCCTTCGCCACCGTCCTCCTCTTGTAAAGTGGGGAAATACACCAACAGCCTGAACTCCGATCAGGGACAGAAGGAATATCATGGATTCATGATTAAGGGAACTTCGATTATATTTTAGCGGGCAAGGCTGGATAGGAAGGACAAGGACATGCATTGGGTCATTCCGCATGTTTTTTGTTTGGCGCCGGGGGAGGCTGATCACATCATCATCATGACTTGTAAGGAAAAAAATGAACGACCGGCATTTGCATATAGGTTAACAGGCGGGAGGATTAATTGGCGGGCACGCATAATTATTGGCACTTTATAATGTCCCACAGATGGGTCTTAGAATTATTTTCAAAATGTTGAATATTTAACACTTCATTCACCACGTTCCACAGTCTGGCCGAAACATTATTCTCAAAGCCCGAATTCCGAAAAAAGGCTCACGAAAAATGAACGAAATGCATTCCCACTAGTCCATAGATCGACACACGCAATTGGCGATTTTCCCTTAGCTTCGTTTCGGATTTCTTGGCCCGCCCGTGGATACTGCACCAAGAAGGCGGTTGGTAAAAGGAGGAAACAAAAAGTGGTTCATCATCTTCTCCAATCACTCCAGCCCGGCCTTATTAAAAGCGGATCTTCGATGCTCGTCAGTGGCTGCTGAACGGAACGAAAAGGATTGTAACGGTGGGGAAAGAATTGGAAGGGGAATTATTCGGGAATGGGAATGTTGCGCAATAAGGAACCCCAAACAAAAACAAAGGAGGTTAGTAAAGTCTTTAGTAGTGGGAAGTGAGAACAAGCGAGAACGCGCGTCGTGAAGAATGTGCGAGAAAGGTGGGAGTGTGCGGGAAGTCAAATGGATGTTGGGATTGAGTTGATTTCTGTGTTTTCGGGATTCATTATTGGATTTGAATGTTTTGTTTTGATGATATGGATTAATTGAAAATTTCGATCGAGTGAGAGGTATTTATTTGGTCGTATCAAGTCCTCTCGGATTGGCTAGGTGCGCTCTTGCGTCCATTTATTGGATTAGTGATCCAAACATCGTACAGGGGCGCGGGTGTTTTGTTTTGTTTTGACTCTATTCGAGCAAGAAATTGGTTGTAAATCAAAGGACGTAATCTGTTGTTGTTGTTGTTGTTGTTAGAGTAGTGGACTGCAACATATGTACATTAATTTACAATATCGTATTCCTTTCTGCCGTGAAACATAAAACGAAGGTCACTAGTCGATGGGGTAAACGATAAACGATAACAGCAAAATCATGGATGGGAATAAAAATGGGGAAGATGATGTGGATGGGGAGGAAGTATGGGAAAGCGGAATTCGGATGACGCGCTGCAGCCTGCGGAACGTACTCACTCCCACTTGAAGATGATGGATGACGAAAGGCGGGTGGCGGTTAGAGATAGAAAATGTCAGATAGGAAGCATGAAATGGAAATCGGTCCGCCTGGGCAGAAAGATACGCGGTTGCGCGTGCTGCATCTACGTAAGTACCGAACTGAAGCGCTTGACTCAGCCTGGTGTAGCGACAGTAGTGTGAGTGGTTTAACGCTTGGCCGTGGTAAAGGTAGTGGCGGGGGCAGTTCAGAAGCTAATGCTTTGGTTGAGCTAAAAATAGATATTGGATCTGGGCTAGCACACCTTTTTTGAATAGAGAAGAACGAGGGGTAAGTAGTGGGAGGAAGCGTGGCAGTATTCTGGAAGTTGTGATATAGCAGTAGCTACCTGGCGTCTAAAGAGTGAGAGTGAGGGCGTGTTGGAAGAAATAAAATGAGATATTAAGGCACCTTGAGAATAGTGATGTCAGGGCTTGTTTGTCATAGGAGAGAGACTATTTGTGTGTCGATAGGAGGTTATGTTTCGAAATATGTTTCAAACAGCAATCCGTCTTTGATTTCTTGTTCATCCCCATACTAAAAAGAGAGATTTGAGTCAAAGTGCGAGATTTCCCTCTGAACTTAGACAGAGAAAATCCTTGGGAAGGGTGAGTATGGCCATCAATATATTAGAGATCTTTTCGAGAGGTAGACGTTCATTGGCTGTGAATATCTGATGATCTTATAGGCAGGCTTCTCTTCTTAACCTTCGGCGAAACATACGTTGGAGCGAGTACATATCCTTTCGATTGTCTAGAGAGAAGCAAAATGAAAACACATATGGGTATTGTGACTTACTACCTACCGCCAACGACCCAACGTAGGTTCATGGGGTGGCCATACAGAGGTTGTGAGCCAGCACGCCGCGCCAGCGCCATCAGAGTGTATCTCGCAAGGAATGAAGACCATGCTACAGACAGAGTACAGGCTCGCCCAGGTCAACTCAAAGACTTTGCAGGACGCATGCACACACTGGCCAAGTGTTGAAATATTCATGAACAAGCTACAGTCATGTGGGTATGATATTCTACGACATGCCTGTGGCTATTGATTTTGACAATTCACATCTCTTTCTTGACCTCGAGTGTTCCTCACATACTGACTTACAGTTGGATCGATGACCCTGGCAATACACCCTGGGCAGTACTCGCCGAAGCCTTTGCTTGAACTACCTCTTCGAGGAAGTTCCGATCTCAGCTGTCAAAAGACGCTTTGAATTTTTACCTCTTCAATGGCGTAGCGGTGCGGAACCTTTTCTGTGGTTCTGAAATTTACTTCCTCAAGCTTGTCTTGGTATCGTTAGCAAGCGACGCTGATCGAATCAGGATTCAGGTGTATATTATCATCCTTCTTATTGATTATTATAGAAACAATAAACACACGTGCGGGAATTCAGTTGTTGAATATTGCTGTTGTAGACAGGGAAAAATCCGGAGAATAAGATCATCCAGTACTATGGAGATGAAGCATTGAATAGTTGATCTAGCGACTTATTTTTAATTGGTCTTTCTCTAGGGCTGCGGTCATCTTGCAGTGCATCGATTGCTCTCTTATCTATTGCTATCCTAGTCTTATGTATTTAAACCAGAAGTTTAGTTTCGTGTTGGAGAAAACCTACCTGCGACCTCGCTTCGCTACCTTTCGCCTAATTAGTCTTGTCAACAAGTGCTCACCCTGCTGACAGCAAGGTACTTAAGCTTGTATAGGGGGTGAGCAAGTTCGCTTATCAAAAATCTACGTATGCCCATAATTCATAACTTCATCTACCTGACGAGCCACAAACTCAAGTGAAGGAATACGCATCTCAAAACTTCAATCTTAATTCGCAAGCTAATTGAGCTAATGCTCCTCATCCTAAAGAAACTCAACCGAATCGAAAATTCTCAGCCTGTCTTCACTGTTCCCCCCATTTTTCATCCCCTGGCATTCCATAGTACCTGTTTAGTTGTAAGGAAATGGATTTGGCAAAGTAGCCGGTGTATCCTTTCTGAGATTGTCGGTAATCAAATGCTCGAACGAGCTCGAGTACGCGACTCTCGGGGACAAGGTATCCAGCCCCCAGAGATTCTGCAAGAACTTCAGGATGCTGGTATGTGTATACTCGCCTCCATTGTTGATGCCCTTCTTCTCAACCCAGCCCTTGGATACCCATGGGCTAATGAGCAGAGTAGGGACACGCACACCTAATCGCTTGAAATCGAAGGTCATGTTCTTTCCATCGGGCGCCTTCTCGACGTAGGTGAGATCATCACCAGCTGGGATGTTCACTGGAGGAGGTACGTGGTCGCCGAAACCGCCATGCTCGTCGAAGGTAAGGATGAAGAGCGTAGAGTCCCACTGGGGTGAGTTGCGTATGGCTTCATAGATTCCCTTGATAAACTGCTCGCCAAGAGTAATTGGTGATGGAGGATGGAAGGATTGGTAGGAGCAGCACTCGGGGTTGATGTAGGTGAACTGCGGGAGGGTACCAGCTTTAGCATCGGAGTAGAACTTTTCGAGGGGGGCGATGTTGGTCTTGTACGCTCCAGATGTGTAGGTCCAGTTGTAGAACGCGGCATCGGGGTTGAAACCGACTCCTGGGCCGGTGGTGGAGTTCTGGTAGTTCATCCACGAGATTCCCTTCTCTGTGAGCTGTTGGAAGATGGATCGCTGGGGAAGACCGTAGACGTTGAATGCGTTATCATTCTTGCCGTGACCGTGGGATGTACCGGATGTGAGGTATGCACGGTTGGGGTTCGTGGGGCCGGGGACGGCTGCAAACCATCTGTCAAACAAGACGAAGTTCTCTGCCATGGAGCCGAAGACGCGGATCTGATCTTGCGTGTAGTAGTTTAAAACCTCGGCAGCTCGAGTCTTGTTGAGAGTATCGTAGACGACAGATTGCTCCGTGACAAAACCACGCATATTTTCAGACTCGGCTCTAGCACCGGCCGCCGCTTCATCTGGATGCCAAGTGCTGAAGACTGATAAAGGTCAGCAATGATTGTTCAGATAGGCTGGTGGTCTTACTTTGCATATTGACACCAGAGATGCTGTGGTTAGGATCATCTGGAGCAATATCGTTTGCACGAGGTCCAGCACAGACATCGTCATGCTGCTTTGGGTCCGAAGAGTTCCTAAAGTTGTTAGAGCCACCTCAAATGTAGAACGAGCTAAAGCCTACATCGAGTTGCAGTAGTTGTGGTGCAACAGCCCATCGATGAATGGGTTGTATGAAAGACCACCAGCAAAGGTGTCAAAGGATCTGTTCTCCTCTACCAAGACAACCACATTCTTGATCTTGCTCTTCCAATCACCTTTGAAACCAATGTTTGGAACAGCCAGCGCAAAGCCGGCTAACGCCAGTACTGAAGCAGCCTTGACAACGACCATTTTGGCGGAGATTTGCTTTGGAGGTAGTGGTGATCCGAGAAAGCTTCCAAGGTGGCTTCATCTGTTATTTATATTCTCAGTCCATTCATTCGACAAGAGTTTGTCGTCCGCATCGCGGATCGGATCTTCGCTTCTCCAAGGGTAAGATCTTCACCCAAAGATGGGACGAATTCAAGCAGCACCACGAGGCTGCAGGAGCACCACTATTCTGGTTCGTCGTTTTGTTCATTTCATAAAGCCTTGCAAGCATATAGCTGGATCCGATGCTGTTTTCATTCTCAGTTCTTGCTGGAGCCCTGGCTCGGCTATCGCACATGGCTTCGGCACTCCACTCTCACTGGTCAATTGTTGGAAAGCCTGGCAGATAAGCTTTTGGCAAGCTTTGTGGGGACGGCTACAAGTGTTTGCTGCTTTAATATGACGAAATCCCAGCTGTGTACTTGTGCCTGTTGATCTGGAAGAGATTGGACAGAAACCAGACTTCCGGAGAGCAAGGTGGGGGTTTAAGTGGAGAACTTAGAGCCGGGGACTGGCAGAGCGCCGAGAAAATTCAACCCACGGGTTTCTCGACGGCCACTAGAACGAGTAACCATCGCACGTGTTTGCAAACGATTAGCAATCCGTCGTTCTCGAGTGGCACCATCCAATATGAAGGAACGTGGAAAGCATCCACTAGTTTACCCTAAGCTTGATATCAGGAGTGGAAAATTGAAATAGAGTGAGATGTCTCTGGCCAAAAGGATTGAAGATGCTTATTCGTTCTCCACACCTACTTAGCTGAAATACTAGCCTGTCCGACATTTTGACCTCATGTACAAGACGATGTAGATTTTCTTGTGGATAAGAAACGATGACAGAAAGTCACTATGCTAGATAAGCATATTGAATCTTGATTCATGTAGGTGAATAAAAGGACGACCTGGAAGATTGACAAGCACTCGGAATCGCGGATGTCCCAAAGTTTCCAAGCCCATGCTCAGTACTGCCCATCAAGAGGCCAGCTCTACGTTTTCTCCAAGGCAAGGGAGTTCCTCCTCCTTGATTTCACGACCTAAATTTATCGATCAGGTGCATGCTCGTTCTGCCGCGATCGGGAAAGGACATGAACTCGGCAATACACGAGGTGTTTGCTTGGTGAGGAAATATCCCGAAAGCTTCAAGGAACAGCGTGACAGCTGCATGAACCCACCTCTAAAGTGGACGAGACTACTGAGAATTCAACAGGTGGAGCTTCTATGGACTTCTAGAGAGTTAAGTTGAAAATGTGCGGTATTTCTTCAAATTTCTTAGGAGAGATACCATGCTACTTGAAATGACAAACTGGACCATTGAGCTTACTGTATTGGAGAGCTCCTTGTCGTCAATTGATAAGCACTAAGGCCATTTCAAATATTTGGGAAGTTTCTGTCAACATTATATGGCCGAACCACCCTTGTTTTCTCCAACTTATGCTTATTGTGTCCTCTCTGGTTCAGAGTGTGCCTTCGACTTTAGATTTCTAGGAGATCCAAGTTTGAAAGAGGCGGAAGAAGGTTAGAAGGCAAGTAGCATAGCTGCATATGTCAGCTCCAGAGACATCCTGTAAGTCCTTTGATCCTTTCAATATTAATTCTCAGCCAATGGTTTCGCCATTAGCTTCCCTAATAACAGCTGAACTGTAAAAGTTTGAGCAAGCCATGCCGATCTCAGTATAGTAAATGTGAAATCTGAAGAAACTTGCGTGCATGGCTCGCTCTTAACTCGGGAGTCGATATAACATCAGCCGAAAGAGATATGGCGCACTTTTCAGTTTGAATAAGGAAGACTCTCTAGTCTCTACCTCATCTTCTTAGCCCACAGCAATGGCCCTCAAGTGGAAGTGACGAAAGTACTAGAAGCGCCGGCAATTTTGACAAATCAGAAGATCAAGAAATTGCATGAAAGGAGAAGCAGAGTCATCAAAAGTGACGCTACACCAATGAACGTCTTGCCGAGATTGACTGCTTGTATATTGATGCGCTGATGAGGCTGAGACTTCCATTTGGCTAAACGCCTTACGATGTCACGGAAGTTCTTCAGCCTTGAAATACTATACGAGTTGGCTTTCTGACGAGATGACCAATTCGGAATAGTTGTCAGCAGAGTCGGACTATGATTGGCTGAAGGTGGTTTGTTATTACAAGACCGAATTTCTGGACAAGGAGCTGACTTAAGGTCAAGGGACCTCCGGCAGTCCAACTGCAAGCTTTGACGCTCTGCCGTACTTTCAAGGACCATTCTCTCGTGAAGAGGTGTCTGTACATGTTTGCTGTTCTGCCTCTGGGGGACGATATTATGTCATTATCTCTCTTGTCTTTTCGGCGTCACCACTGGTACTGCCAAAACTTTTATCTGCATTATATGGTAGCCTCGGGGGATCACGACACGGCTGCTGGAAAGAAATCAACAAGCTCGTTCTATTGATTCTAAAGTCATAAAAAGTCTTCCAAATCGTCGACTAGTTGATAGCTGCCGCCAGTTTCCGACATCATGCTTCTACGAGACTGGGATAAATCGCAAATTTCTTTTAGCCTTTCCCTCACACATATTAATTAATTTTCTTTATGGCTCCTTCACATTTCCTCGTATATGTTTGCTTATTTCGCGATGTCCCCTTTTCCTTCTATCAATCTGGAATACGGGAGGAGGCCCTGAGATACCCCAGAAAGGAAGGTGGTCTACCCATGACCATGACCATGACCATACTGAACCTGAATTCTCGCACCAGGACGACACGCCCCACATCCTCGAAACCTGCACCGGAAAATAGATTAGCAAATGGCGCCAAAATAAGAATATTCAAGCTCACCGGAAAATAGATAAGCAAATGGCGCCAAAATAAGAATATTCAAGCTTTCGCCGAGGACCCCAGGGAGGCAGCTGGTATAGAGCCGTAGGCATACCCGCACGTACCTGGCTAATGGACTTTTCACCCGAGGCCTGCCCGTGCTAACTTCTGATATATACCGGTGTGTATACCACATATATAAGCGATATATATATACTCTTATCATTGTTTGCCATCGCTACATATCGGAGTTGAAATAAAGGGCTACACTCAGCAAGTATACATATAAAACGAAGATCATCGATCTATCGACAAGCATGGGCTTTTGAGCTCGTTGAGATAAGAGTCATAAGACCGGATCTATCCAGCAGCTTCCTATTATAGAGATACGTGCTTGCTTTGAGTTTTGTGTTTTGTGTTTTGTATTCCAGTTGTGGATGTTTGCTCCGTTATCCCGCTTTCCTGATCCTTTCTCAACGTTCGTCGAATTGTCCGATTAAACATGTCGGCCTACGTACTGTATTGGGCGTCAAGTGAATGAAATGGTGATTCCATTATCCGCCAATCATACTCTATCTGCAAGTCTATGCCAGTGTTCTCTGCCGATCATATCTAATTTTACCCAATACTCACCTGCAGTCCAGGTCCTTAGCGCAGATAGGCGAGAACGAATGCCACAACACCACGAAGCAGGTAGCTTGGACTGGCCTCTATATCACGCACCAGGGGAGAATTACTTCTAAGGAATAGAATTTTGAGTAGTCTCAAGTATTGCTGGACTTTACTCGTGATTAGGAAAGTGTGTAGGATAGAATTCTACGCAAAGCCTCGCATGTCAAGAGAAGCCGTAAGGTCTTGAAAGCCCAATTTGATACCCAGTTGTCCTCCTTCCTACAACGTGTCGCCGCCGAACTTGACCAGTCTATAATCAGAAGGTATCGAAGGATAACGAAGCTAATCAAGGTCCGATGACAATTTCTAAGAGGTAATGCACAACTTGACTCCACATGTTAAGCTGGGTGGGTAGTGTTTTTCACTTGTGCCGTCTTGCTTGGGATCATCTCATGCACTGTGGTTATCACAACACCACTCTCACTATTCAGGAAGGTAGATGAAATGACTTGAACACTCCTCTTCAACCTGCTCCCAGTGTTATCTATAAAGATCAAGAGATGGAACATGTTTTCCCTCGACTCAAGCTCACTAGTCTTCTCCTTCTTCAATCTACACACTCCTGTCGCCCATCATGAAGCTCTGGATCGTTACCAGCTCACTCCTATTTGCATCAGCCCTTGCAGCTCCAGGTACTGCCATCCGCCGTGCACGCGCCAAAGCCCACAAGACCAACCCCATCAACCGGGTCGATGCACCTACTGGCCTAGCAAACAATACCGATGTGGAATATAGCTCGAATTGGGCAGGCGCCGTCCTTGTAGGAACCGGCTATAAGAGCGTCACCGGCACATTTACAGTCCCAACTCCCACTACCGCCGGGTCCGGCTCAGCCTGGGTCGGTATCGATGGCGATACATGCGGAACTGCGATCCTACAGACCGGCATTGACTGGACTAAATCCGGTTCTAGCGTCACCTATGATGCATGGTATGAGTGGTACCCAGACTACGCCTATGACTTTTCCGGCATCACTATCTCAGCTGGGGACACGATTACTGTTACTGTCACAGCATCTAGCAAGACTGGTGGCACGGCGACTGTCAAGAACGTCACCAAGGGCAAGACTGTCTCGCATACCTTCAGGAACGAAGCTAGCTTGGGCAGCCTGTGTGAGTACAATGCGGAGTGGATTGTCGAGGACTTCAAGTCTGGGGGCAGCTTGGTAAAATTCGCGGATTTCGGGACAGTAGCCTTCAAAGATGCGAGTGCTGTCAACTCTGCCGGAACTGTGGGAGTTACAGGGGCAACGATCATTGATCTCACGTCTGGCAACAAGGTGTTGACGGATTGTGAGCTGGTTGGAAGCAGTGGGGTTACTTGTACCTATGTCTAACCGATAGCTGCGGAAGATATGTCGACTCGGAGATCATTTCATGATTGGTTTTCAGTACTAGGTGGCGGTTGATGGAAGGAGATTAGGTTGTTCTTGTTGAGGTATGAGTTTACTATGGAAATATGGCGGGTCTTTTTGTTAGTGAATTCTAGTTCTTACCTTCGTTACGTAGCAGAAATGCCACGAGTTTATACTTCTTGCTAATAGATGAGCCCATTATACACATGATCGTCTGATCCAGATTTTTTTTTCCATAGCTGTTCTTTCAGAATCAAACCCTGAACAACACCCTTAGGATACAAATATATATTCGTACAGATATATACCTTTCTCGTGCATCATAAATACTAATGAATACTAAACAATCGTCAAAATTAGCAGACGAACAATATCGTTTAGCTTATCGAAATCCAAATACCGTGGCCTCTAAGCGAGCAACCGCTACAGGAAGACTAGAGCCAGGATATGTCATTAATGGACATTGGAAATATCTGTATTTCCGTAGAAAATAGCTCCATTGGCTCCCGTCTTCTGATAGTCCAATACAGAGGGAGATAATCGTGCCGAGCAAGCAGAAGACGAGTTACGCCTTAAGAGCACGTGATAGCTTGACTCATAATACGCGCTGGATTCTCATATCTGATTATTATACTTCATCTTGTTATTGGGTCTCATATCCTAATTTAGGGTTTCATCATATCCCGATGTGACCGAAACGATTTGTCTTTATTCGATTAATCTAATAATGCTTTCATTTACTCTTCAAGATGGTCCGTTTAAAGACCCCGTGTTCGGAGTAACCCCAAGAGGCTTGGCCTCGTCATAGCCTCCTACGTCATCCTTTGGATTACAATTTGCAAGACCTGGCTTGCCGGAACGATCAACATCTACCTAGCAAGCCGAACCTTTATCAACATCAACATCAACACCATTACCACAACAATGCCATTCCTCACGTCTCTCTATCACTTATATTTTGTATTTTCTGTTACACAACCGTAACCGTCCTGCTGTCTCTTTATTAGAATTCCTTCACACGACCGTGCCTATGCCACAGATTACAAGGGGCGTCAGCTCCAACTCACTGCCCAATGCCGGTACTACTGGCAGCCCTCCCCCTCAACCCCGCGAACAGGACCGCCGAGTAACCTTCGATAACGGGCGTGAAAGCGAAGGAGAAAGCGACGCATATTACGATTCTCGCGCAGCCACACAAGTCGAGTTTCAAAGACGAGCCAGCACGCTGCAGACGTACTATTGCGAACACCCTGAACTTCTTCCGCAACTCCCCTTTACGTTCCGCCATGGCTTCAAGAGGTGGAAGCTCGGGGGCTACATTGCGTTGATGGTATTTGATGCGTGCGTTGTCCCTACGCTGCTATATTATGCGATGACGTTTGGAGGCGATATTCAGGGCTATATCACCTTCGCGGTCATTACGGCAATTTGGGGTGGGCCGACGTATGTGGAATTTGCGGTACGGTCGTTGCGGTTGATTAAGCAGCAAAGGTTCTATAAGCCACTGGGGGTGGACAAGAGATGGGCATTCGATATTACGAACTGGATTCTGGTGCTTACTATCGCGGTCGTGACGGCCTTGCTGATCGTGGGTGCGGCTCCTCATGACGTGTTTCTTCGTGTGCTATCCATGCCAGGTCCCGCGATTTTGTTCTGCATTGCGGGACCCATCTTTCTCATGAGCATGTGTAATCATTTCGACTGGAAGGCGCCATTCCGGATTAGTTCAACGCAAAAGGGAGAGCAGGTTTTGCCCGGCATATTTTACATCGTAGAGGATATTGTGGCGGTCAACTCTGGTGGAGGACGACCCTTTAGAGAGGGAATGGCTGCGCGATATAGAGCAAGTCCTTTGTTCAGGAAGATGATGAGGGACTTGTCGTGGTTCTGGTCCATTTCTGGATTGATCATGGCTGCTATACTTACTGCTGTTGTGGTTACTAATTCCGTCCCAGAGCCTGTCTCATATGGAATTGGTATGTAGTTATCTTCACATCTCTGTCCCATGCAAATCTAACTGTTTCAGGCTGGGGTGTCCCATTCTTGTGGGCAGCAATATGGGCGGCACTCACAGTCCCGTGGGTTCGGTCAGTGATGGCGAAGGAGAAGGCAAGCTGGGAAGCTGAAACGAAGATGATGATAGTGACGATGTCGAAACCACCTTCTGTACACGATGCAGAAAATACAAACGTGGAACCGCCACCTTCCCAAGGGATAGAACCAGTATAGCCAACAAAATATCATAGTTCATACAGAGCATGACGAGGTGAAATCTGAAAGCAGCATGGGCCAGGTTACTAGCTAACTGTGACGACGCAAGCACGTTGGTCGTTTGATGATAAAACGTATACATGTAATAGTCGTTTCACCACTGTGATTCTGCGAGCTCTCGCTTACAGTCGGGGAAAGCAAGTATTACGTATCACGAGGATGCATAGTCGGGATGGATAAATATCAATTCGCTGAAACTTGGAGAGTATCTATATATATAAGCGAATCCCTTTTGATCTCTCTTTTACGCTAACTATTTCCTTACTTAGGTGTAACGGTCGTAGATTTACTCGGTGTAAACCTTGGAGGGTTGGTGATCTCGAAGATCAAGAGGTAGGTGTATCACGTAAGGAAGACAGTTACTAG
>QYAL01000186.1:0-16690 GCA_003988805.1 Ploettnerulaceae sp. D365
TGATATGTTGTAGTAGTTTTATTATATTTTAAAGTGGTGGGGTAAGGGAAAAATTCACGAGGTCCTGATAATCACGAGGTCCTGGTAAACCACGTTAGTTGTTTCAAATTGTTGGTAAATCGATATGGATGATCACGTGTTCCGAGTCACGGGTTAGCCACGGACCAACCGACGGAACCCCTATTTATATAGAACACCTCTCCCGTAGCTTTCTGAACCTCAAGAATCATATAACTTCAAAAGCACAGCTTGAATACAACGTATTCAAGCCTCGTGCCATAAGGTTGATTCGATAGCTATCAATATAACGCTTGCAACTCCATTCTCAACCTCTCGTCTCCTATTCAATTGAACCTCATTCAGCTGAACCCACAAAGGTCAGTAACACTACGAGTAACTCGGAGGTACCATGGAAATAGGTACTACCGACACAAATCAACCATATGCAATATAACAATTATCTGTATCTGTACTGTACTGTACTAATGTATAATCACAAGGAATTTGAAGGAAAACATAACATCTATGATCCATCATCTTTCCTCCCCCCTCACAGCTTCATCACCCAGAAATAAGAAATGAGATTGAAAGAACGATTTATCTTTTCTTTGTTAAATCAAAACTTTGAAAGTCATTTGTATATGTGATCCTAGAACTGCTGCTGCTACTGTTACTACCTTAATTTGCGGTTGTTGCTTTCTGGTGGGTTTTTTTTACCAGCTGGGCTGGGCCGAAGATTCCACGCAAAGAAAAGAAAGCAGCTATTGACTTTTCAGCATTCACCTCCTTCGATTCCGCCACGCAGACTACAATACGAGCAGCGACAATTTCCGATCTACATCATGTTACCTCCAACAACAATCTTGACTTCATCTCACAATTTCCTCTGCGGCTTTGCATCGTATCAAACAACATCCAGTCTTGAAGCCGGCTACCAAGCTTCACGGTATCCCTCTTTGTACCGTCAATCCATGCTGTTCAATCATAACCAACATACCCTCAGAAGTTCAAAATGTACATCCCTACCACCACTTCCAGAGAATTCTCAAATACCCTACTTCTCTTCACTCTCCTCTACATCCTCTTCTCCATATCCAGCTTCCTGAGCACTTCTATTACAACAACAACCACTACACGGCAGCAGCAGCAGCACCTATCATCCCCAAACCGAAGAACAGCTTCAGGAAGAGAAAGAGGTTACATCCAATACACTGTCCACGACATATACGAGCTCGCTACGAAGACAACCCAACTCAGCGATCTACAGATCGAGTTTCATAAGCGGCTATTAATCCATCAGAGCCTCGAAAGACGCTATATGGAGTTCATCAACACAACACTCACATCACTACATCTCGATCTCAAGCTCCAGAATACTGGTTCCGCTATCCTGTATACACCAGCTGATTTGGATGCTCTAAAGGATTTCATGTTCAATAACCAGGACCAGGAGATGATGCCTGATAGTAACGATATGGAGAAATTAGTTATGACTGTGTTAGAGCGGATGAATGCTAAGGATCAACGCGCCTCTGTGATGGGAGATTTGCGGTATGTGTGTATGGCTATCGTCTTACTGAATAGGGAAATGCAGCCGTGGGAGGAATATATCGTGGAGTTTGAGGAGAGTGTTTCTGCTCTTGTGGGATATAGTGTTGCAGCTGGTGGGATTGATAAAGATGATGATGAAGATATGTGTTTAGAAAAGGCTGTCTCGGAATCGGTAGTAAACACTAGCGGACTGGGAGGTGTACTTGGGATATTTCTTGGATTGTGAGTTATATATAATATACCTACTTACCCTATCCTATTTTCTCTTCCCCCCTTTTCTTTGCATGTGGAAGTAAAGCTAACTCCAAAAGTCCCGTTCTTCTTAAAACCACCAATAACAATAACATCACAAACCCTCATACACTATAAAGTCGATCTTAAAGTCACCAGCTCCTCTCCTTGTCCCAGGCTCTTCATCCACAACGAATCAAACTTTTCTTTCCTTTTCTTTCCTCTCCTTTGTTTTCGTCCGGCTTCTTTCCCCGTTTATTATTTCTTACTAAAAGTGGAAGTAGCGGCTGTTTTTGACTCTTTTTTTTATCAGCAAGTAGGATCTGGTCTGATCTGATCTGGCTTAAGTTTCTTATACGCTTAATTACGATGGAACGTGGGATGACGATACTACTTCTAAGTTCTAGCGCTGATCGGGGGTTTGATCGGAATGAGAGGGGGCGAATATGGTTTTGGTTTGCAGTACTTTGTATTTTTGTGGTGGTTTGAGTGGATGAGGAGGAGCAGAGGATGAAGACTGTAAATAAAATTAATAGTGATAGATAATCAGGAATTATAACCTAAGAAAATTCCTCAACTATTCTTTTGTGTAAATATTTTATGATACTTAGGTAGGTATATATGTCCTCGGCCCCCTTCTCATGTCACCTGACTCAAATCGACATTCAAGTCGCTCAATTCATCTTTCCCTCTTTCAGTCTTTCAGGCTACATGTTCATTTGACATTCAGTTCTCACCTTTGGATTCTTCTGGGAGGGAAGTTGAAGTTATGACCTTGCTAAGCTTAACACTCTACCTATCTAGCCCCTCCTATCACATTAAGTATATTACTTGACCCACTTCTATCCCTATCCCTAACCCGAAGCCCCCACCAACCACCTACCACTTCCCTATAACACAAGCGTCCTTGCTTTGACAGGGGGGCGGGAAGTGGTGAATACGGGTTTGGTGCAGTGGTTATGTAAGGGATTCGGTTGAAGAGAGGCAAGGTCTTGTCATCGCGCCCTGAAGGGATAAGCGCTGTAAAGCCTCACACCTTCACCTTTTCGTACTGCAACTATACAGAGTATCTTTCCGAAATTCAAGCTGCATTGGTGGGTATCTGACTAGTAAGGAAAACATCTAATCGTACAAATGCCATCTATCTGGTAAACCTGCTCAAAAGCTGCAATACGTGCATGGTTTACGAGTTCGGCGCAGTATCTTCTCCCCGCGTTGAAGCATCTGCGCGTACAGTCTCCTCCGATGTATCCTCGTCAGTCCTAACCCTCTTTGGAGCTGGCTCAATTTCCTCTCCATCCTCAATCTCACTCTCCTTTCTTTTCGAAGATCCTTGCTCTTCATTCTCAAACTCCTTCTTCTTCGGGGTTGATCCTTCTTCATCCTTGACATCTTCTCTTTTCGGTGTCTTGTGTGAATCGCCGATGATAGATGGCGGTGAGATGACACTGCTAACGTCAGAGCCTCTCCGGCGCGTCCGGTCCAAGTCCTCATTGGAAGGTACATATCCAACGTATTGAGTCTCGGGTCTTCGTAGTGGATTATCGCTCCAGAACTCGTTCATGAACCCGACTGCTTGCACTATCTTCTCTGGTGTGCCCCCTAGGGCCTGCCACCATGGGTCCCCCGACTCGTTGTCATCTGGGACAGTCTCCCCGTTAAACTTGACTGCAAAGTAAAGCGCCCCAACAGCTATATCCCTTGCTGGCATAGCCAGAGAGATCATCGTCATGGAGCTATCATTGAGGAAAGCCCATGCGACGTTTCTAATATTTTTGTTCTCCTCAAAGTTGAATTGTTTGAGGGCGTTGAAGAGAATTGTGTAGGGCGTTTGAACCACAAGATCAAAGGTGAGGACTTCTAGCATCAACTCCTCGTAAAGTAACATGGCGTCTCGCCATCGCCAGTACTCTTTCGATTGCTCGTCGATGATCAGGGAGGCGTTCTTCTGGGCAACTTTAGCGACCGCAATGACGATCTCTTTTGTCTTACGACAATTCTCCTCGGTCTTGGTAGCCAGAAAGAGGGCTGTGGCTGCGAGGCTCTGATCGGGGGAAATCTTGTTAGCAATAAGTCTCTGGCTAGGGAACCCTACTGCGAATTGAAACATGAAATCAAAAGCATAAGCCGGAAAGCATAATCTAATTCCTGGAAATACTTTACTCACGTAGTGATGTAGACCTCCCTTCTTCTCCACCATGCTCTTACGCAAGTAAAACCGATGAAAGAACGTGCTCGCGACGCCGATTGTCATCTGTGGGAGCTTGAGCAGGATGCCGACTTGGATGATGAAGTTGACGCCCTTTGCTCTGCGATAGCGCTCATCGGCGGGTTCAAGTCCGTCGCACATTGAGGGCGTAGCCTTGAGCTCGTCCTCGGTGAAGAGCCATTGACTAGTCTTTTCGAGTGCCATGTTGTCTATGTGTGATGATTCCTGCGTTTGAAGGGGCTTCTGTGGTGGGGAGTTTCGTGAAAGTCGTGGTGGAGAGGGGACAGCTGGTGGAATGTGCCTGGCTATAGTGTTGGAAGCGGGATGTGTTCTTGGATCGTTTGAATTCACATCGGGAGGGAATTGGTGTTGTTGTGGACGATAACGTTCGACAGTGGTCATGGATGGGAAGGAGGGGCGAGAAAATGTTGAAAGGATGGAGATTTATGGTGCTGTGGTCGACAATACGAAGCCGCAGCTATTGTGATGGAGCTCGCGCCGGCTCCGGCTCCGTTCCCATTGTCAGGGGCAGGCTGACTCAGCATCCCACTAAGAAATGCGGCTCCTCAGCCTGATAACGACCAGTGTAATATACACATACCAACAACACCTCGACGTATTCAGACTCCCTCAGTCGAAAGGAAGTACTCGATACAGGTATTCGGGTCCTATGGCTTTGTCGACAGAATTGGTATAGTGGCCTGCGTGAACTTTCTTCCTTCTCGGATACGCTTCTCAAACACCTTCAAAGCCTCCCCAGCGTCCTCCTTCACGCACCTCCTATACACCCCCAGTAGCATGGCAACCCACTGAGGCACATCATTCCAGATTCTCTTGATGCGGTAACGCCGTATTTCAACCAGCCATCTATATTGCTCATCACAAGCTCGTGCCGCGCGAAGGCTGCTTCCCATATACTGCTGACGATGCGCAAGTGCTGCAAGTCGTTGTTGGCGTGGTGCTTCTGCGATGTGTTCTTCATGGTGCTGTGGTTTTCCTGAAACATTGACAATTATCAGTTAGACTGAAGTCAAAAAAGGGGGGAAGAGTGTAAGATCTAGAGGATGGAGTAAATCATTCTCATACACACCCTCGGAATTGTTTTCCCAGTCTTCACTTCTTCTTCGCAAGCATACTCCCTCCACGTTTTGAATCACTGAACAGGCGCTTGAGCTCAACCTTAAGACAGCGGCCTTCCGATCAGAGAGTTGGTTCCACTTCTTCGGGGTCTGCGTATCCCTCTCCCTCGCCCCTTGACCCGTGGCCCTCTCAGAAACTTGGGTCCAATACACCTCGTCCATTGATGATTATCTCATCCTGCCGCAATGCCTCGCACACATCTGAGTTTCCACTTTCTTAGCCATAGTTCGAGCTCGCTTCCTCAGTGGTGTACTAGAGTCTCCCTCCTCATCATGCGGCGGCCTCGTCTTCTATTTTCCCTCCCAAATGTCTGCCTTTGATCTGAGTCCTTCATCCTTGCGTCTCAGCGCGGCGAGTTCCTTCAGATCCTTCTCTGTCTTGATCTTGAGCTCTTTATTCTCGCGTTGGAGGGTAGTCATAAGACTCCAGATCTCTAGTGGGTCGCTAGAGATAGCTGCAAGCAGCTCCGATGTTGTGAAGTTTGCGGAATAGGGTATGGTCGCGGTCTGGTGGGGCGAAGGTGGTGTGGATCTGGCTGGTTGATCAGTGCGGTGTTCTGCTACCAAGAATATCGCCTATCGCCTCGTGATTACTGCCATAGAACCAAATAGTGTATGACTGCATTTGAGACATGCAAGTCTATTTATTCCTGGCGATCATACAAGTCTTGAATTTTGAAGTTGTTTGTTGTCTTCTCAGCGTTGGTGCCCGGAATAGGCTAATAGTCACAACCAATGTGTGGCTTGAGACTTCGGACTAATAAGCGAGTGTTGTGATTGCTTAATCAATGTTAGAAGGTGAAAGAAAAAGAGTACAAGGAGCAGACGTTAGATGTCTAGAGCTGGACGTTGATATAAGGCAACTCATATCGATATGTATGTTCCCGAAAAGAGACAAAAGGTTTTGTCATCGAAAGCAACAGGAATGGAGAGATCTTGGGGCGCATAATGAACTTTCTGGAATGGATATTTGTTCTTCCTAGCTAGGGGAGAGTGATGAGAAGACATATGAATACCCTTCAAATTGCCCATACAATCAATAGTCGCAAGTCATTAAAACTCTCTTCATCCCAATCTGTCTAGTCACAAAAGGATTGTTTCTTCGCCCCTCTGGGTGTCTTGAGCCTCTTCTCCAAATTTGCCAGTATCTCGATTACTCCTTGCCCATTCCACTTCCTATAGCTACACAGCATTTTTCCAAAACAGAGAATTCGATCACCTGTGCGCCGAGTAACACATATATAGATGATCCACATCTTTTCTTCGATTATGTCCATTTCCCCCCCAGAGTGGAATAGACTCTGCGAAAGATTTCTGCTTTAATGCCTCATTACCTTCGACCTCACAACATGGAAGAGAATGGCCGGAGTACCTTCTCTTTCCCTGGCTGGACTGGTATTTCTTCGAACTCGGAACTAAGGCGACCTTTTCTCATATACTTATTCGTACATCCCATTGACATAAAGCGACTGATAATTCTGCTTCAGCCATTTCCCCACATCCTGCTGGGAAAGCAGTTTTCCTTCCTTCGGCCCCGTCGAATCCTCTTCACACCCCCGTATCTTAGCAGATCGATCCTCTGAGGCTGCCTCTTGCTTTTTGGCTGCATGAGGTAGCGTATGAAGATACCTTCATTCCCTCGACTCGGCGACAACTCCCCAACCGACACAACTCCATTATGAAAAGGTGGCGGGAGCTAGCTGACTGACTTCCTTTCCTTCTTAGTTCAGGGAAAGCTCTCAGAAACTTTCAAAGAAGATCCGATATGTACCAGAATTAGGAACAAGAGAGGTGCTTGTCTCTTCCTATAGGAATTTTCCAGTAAGATCTGCCATTCAAGAAGAGAGCCAGAGGAGTTTAAATTTATTTACGCAGGTTTGGTCAATGGTCAAGTATTATGTTTGGTGGGAAGGCATTGGAGGTGCAATAATAGTATCGTAGATAAGTAAACACTCTTCATCTGCTACTTATCCAGACGCTCAACCATTCTTGTATCAATACCTTCATATCCTTATCTGTTCAACAAGCAGCTTTTCCGACTACACTTCAGACACTTGCTTGTGCACTTCCGAACTCCCTGTCCAAGTTGACCATCCATAGCTTCTGGAACATTGTTTGCCAATAACTCCTCTTTCTCTTTCCTTGATGCAACTCTGTCGTCTACATCAGATGTTATCTTAGTCGTGAAACGCTGTTTCTGTGATAGCCTGCAAGACATGGAAAAGTTTGAGCCTGCCATAATAACTCCGCTTCGGCAGCGTTGAAGTGCATTTGATCTGGTGTATACGTTGCGATAGAATCTGCAAGCGCCCTTCCAATCCTCAAATTTTTGTAACCATCCATGGAGCCGGTGCTGACACCTTCAGAATCAGAGGAAACAGAGCCCAGTAATGGACCGATATCTGAGTCGCTCTCTGAGGTATCCGGCTCGACTAGTGTTTCTTGGTCTGATTGGGTTGTGAAGTTGATAGAGGGTTGACTCTGAAACGAGTCAATGCCGGATTTTTTTAACCAAAGGTTACCATTCTTGTCATCGTCTGGTTTTTCTATACAGAGGGAATTTTTTTGAATCGTGGTGTTAAGCGCGTCCAGTTTATCTTGTATTGCAACAAACTCTTTCCGAGTCTCAGACACGAGATTGTCAATGTCAGAAATCATCTGCAATAGTGGATCTTCTCCGAATCGACGGACTCTTTCCGAAAACGCAACAATTCGATCCAAGACTATTTCATCCGCCGTCCCTCTGATCTGCTCATCCATTCGGACTTGTAGCTTCTTAAAGTTTCTTCGCGCGATATCAGTAGTCTGACTGAAAACCTTTTCAAAAGTATTTAGTGTCTCTGCCGACATTTGACGGAAGTTGTTTGCTAGTCGAGAGGTAGTATAGATGTTCTGCTGGTTTCTAGCTCGTAAAAGAGCTAGGTCTGAGAAAGCATGCTGAGTGACTGTCAGCTCATCCTTCAAGTCTCGATTCTCGTCCTCCAGAGC
Source organism: Ploettnerulaceae sp. D365 (assembly GCA_003988805.1). Classification (NCBI taxonomy): domain Eukaryota; kingdom Fungi; phylum Ascomycota; class Leotiomycetes; order Helotiales; family Ploettnerulaceae; species Ploettnerulaceae sp. D365. Next base: position 8,119 of record QYAL01000186.1, read on the forward strand.
AATTATACGAAGCTGAAACTGGAACAAACGGGCATCGAAATGATCTGCAACATTCTCAAACAGCATATGATCCGCAGTGGTATCGAATCGGCGGCCTACTACCCATGATTCAATTTCCTTATAGATCTCGTGACTTTCGTTTTGCATCTCTCTGAAGCGCTGAGCGTCGGAGACAGTGGCTTTCACCTCCTTTTGTAACTCTTTATACGATGCTTGCAATGCCATGAGGTGAGCTTCGTACTCTTTCTTTATGACAGCGTTCTGGATGTCCGATAGACGTTTGGTAACATCTAGATTTTTCTCAAGGAGGTCTCTCTCGTTCTTCAGCTTTACAACATGACTGCCCAATCCGTAAAGCTGATGAGAAACGTGTAGCCGACCACTTTCCATTGTATCGACCTTCGTGTGTACTAATTGTCTATAGTATTGCCTCTCGTCAAGTAGAAGTCGGTTTTCCGCTTTAATCAAAGCTTGGATCTCTTGGTTATTTCTCAATGTTCGATTTTCATCATCGAGCTCGGTCACTCTCCGTGCCAGCGTTTCGTCCACCAGCGTTTCGTCCATCATCTCACCATCAATTATCTGCCGAGTATGTCCGAAAGGACCTTGTTTCTCCACTGGTTCTCCATTCATGATATCCTCATTTTGTTGGTCATTCCGATCAATCTGCAGACTCCCTCTAGGGATGAGTCGTCGATGGGCTCGATCGATGATGCCCTTCAACTCGAGATTTCGTATCGTTAGAGTAGCCGTTGATTCTGTAAGGCGTTGGTGCTCTTCCTCAAGCGTCTGTAAGTACGTAAGAGACCCCGACGGATCTTTTGAAACTAGCTGGGAAAGTTCCCCAACCTCTGCTAGCAAGGAAAGATTCTTTGGTGGTTGCTCCATTGCCATTGCGGGTAGTGTTCGAGCGTTTGGTCCAGGTGGAAAGTCTGGCAGGGTGGTTTGTGTATGGATGGTATTTATGATCCCAGAACAGTGTTGAGGGTATTATGATGCTTTAACGATATGATTATGCGCTATTTTCATGAATGATAATGATTGATGTTGAGTGAGCAAAGAAGATTTTGAAAGTGTGCGGCCTGATCAGTCTCTCTCAAATACAAATCAAAGTGGCAGGAGCGAATATGACTAATATATTCTAATTTAATGGATAAGGAAGGCACATATTGCCAGTTCACAAATAAAATCTTGGTTAGTTGTTTGGTTCACGTGTGCGTTTACTGGAGATCACTTTGACCTATAAATGTAACACAAAACAGTTAAAACATCAGCAAAGTGGTGAAATGTATGAAATTTTAGGATCAAAACACCCTATTCCGATCCAGCTATGAGAGAAGGAAACTATCTATCCTTGTTTAAACAAGAGCTTTTCGCCCTGTCAGTGCTCCTAGCCGCCAGAATGAAAAAATTCGAGATGCATTTGTCGAAACTGTTGAAAGGAAATCGCTATGCAGTACTTCATACTCCAACATTCTGTTCACCCTAGCAACCTCTCACTGCCCTCTCCAAATCCTCAATTGTAGAGTCCTTGCAAGTGCGCAGGCCTCAAAGCTAGAACGATCATTCGGTTATTCCAGTCAACCACCGAGGTGTTGGACTTGTGGGCGTTGCGCAGCATATGCTGAATTCTCCGTGTCTTATCCTGTGCTCTTGCCGCAGGGTGCGTACCCAAACCACCAGATTCCCAAACACATCCACCCTGAATATCATTGCTTGCGATAAAGCAGCATCGGATCTCGTGCACAAATAAGCATTCTCCTTTCTTGAGAAGGCAACCCGGACCACTTTGGTCATTAAAAGCATTGCAGAGATGCCTTAATTTACAAGCAACCCCAATAGGACAAGGGGACTGATTAAGCAGAGTGAACGGACAGACACGGTACCATTTTGCTGGCAGCATCGAGATCATAGCCTTCTCCGGAGGTTGAGTAGTAGTATTGAATGCAGCAAAGGAATTCATTGAACCTTGTTGCATAAGTAGCGATTGTTGTTGATCTTCCCATGTTTGGCCCATTGCTATGGTGGGTGTTGAGGGGTGTTGGGTGGAGGAAGCGACAAATGATTTGGTGGGACTGCCATCCAGTCTGACATATGGTGGGCCTTCGTGTTGGTTTCCTGAACTTCGATAGCGAGATTGGATCAGATCCTGAGGCAAACTTGAGCCACCTGGTACAAAGATTTGCTTTTGAGTATTAGTAAATGTCTATCTCCTTTGCTGATTCTAAATGATCTGAATGATATGGTTTCCACCACTTGTGCTAGAGAAAAGGACAAACTGCAAGTGCAGCCAGAAACAATGGTAAGACTTACAGCATGTACACTTAAGTTTGCGGCTCCTAGGTTTTCCTCGGCGCTCCAGAAAGTGTTGTTCGAGACCTGATCGCTTGTATCGTCCGCTGACTTGATAGTCCTGTCTACCTCCATTCCTTCTGATATCCACTTTTCCATTGCTACACCCACAATGCCGGGGCCTCTTGGATCTACTCCAAGTGGTTGTGTTGGGAGCAACTGCAAGCTTGTATTGTCCTGCTGCAACTTTTCCACAAACTTCCACAGACCCACCTGCTTTGCATCGGCGATGTTAAACAGTTTCTGGTAGTTCTTCCTCTCGGCCCTGTAGTCCAGTCGCACATTCTTCAAGTCATCGGTGACAGATTCAAGCTCCATCTTTACACGGCTGGCTTCTGCCTTGTAAGCATCGCGCTCGTTAACAAGGTTCTGGATGGCATCGAAGATGCGATCCGAGTCAAAAGCTACTGCCTCTTGCAGTGAGCTTGCATTAGTAACATATGACTGCGAAGCGAGTGGCAACGCAGCGCCGGGCGGAAGGGTTTTCTCCATCATGGGTATAGTAGTAATACGCGTGAGGAGACCAGGAATGCTTGCTCCTAGAGGAAGAGATAAGCAACAAACAAAATATAGAATGAATGAACAGAAACTTACTGCGCAAGTCAATTGGAACGACGAAATTGTCGTCGGCACAAGGAAACATGGGCAACGTTGATGATGATCTAGGTCTAATTCGCGCGCCTTCGAGAGGAACGCGTCGGCTCGATCTTTCCGGAGTCTCAGCCTGGTATGAGGGCTCCATGGTCGTGTTTAGTCTTTCCTGTTCTAGATGGTGGTTAATATTACGTTAGTGGCTTCTTAAAATCAGATGTGAGACGGGAGAACTGTACAAGATCGATCTTTGTGGTTGTAAGTCGTGGTTGTCTGTTTGTGTTCACGCCCGAAAGTAAATAAAGAGATGTGTGCAATCAATGCTTGCTCCCTTCTGACAAGCGATGCAGGGGTACGCTCTATGGCTGCCTGGTAGCGAGTATTCAATAGCTCAAAGGCTGCCCGATAAGTGTCAACAAGGCGCGTGACCCACAGACTAAAGTCAAAAGCAATATTAAGATTTCATTGTAACAAATGAGTTAGTGATCTGTAGTCTCAGCTGCTTCAGCAGATATAGATAGTGTTGATTTCTGGCTAACTAACTTAGAGAAATGCTTCAAATACAACTACTGATAATGTCAAATTGGAAGACAAGAGGATTTCTGTCTTCAAATTCTTCTGGGAGACCAGGGAAGGCTTTAGCAACATTAGGGTTAGCAAGTAAAAGATCGCCGAAGACTGAACTCCAATGTGTCCGTGCAGTTCTGGAATTCAACTTGCATTTAAAACGCTCTTTGTTGTCACAAAATAAGACTTCTACCAGGGAAGACAACTTGAATCAAAAACACCAATCTTGATAATGAATACAAGTATAAATATATGAGAGGCCTCTAAACACCTGAGTGCGAGTAACATGGCATCGAGTTTGCTAAACTGTGACAAGTCATCCTCTCCGATCTAGGCAATATATGTCTCACATAAGCCAGGTTTGATCCAAGATCGAACTTGATCACGCCGAACTTCACTGAGATATGAAACACTTCCAAGTTCTAGTCCACATCGATCTCTTACCCAAAAGCTTTGGTATGTTCCTTCTCCTTTCTGATGTGCCATATCTGCCAGTCAGGCCTTGGTCCTTTTCCCTCCTCAAACCTGCTCTATCCCCCTTGTGATAAACCTTGAAAGCTACATCGTGATAGCGAGGATCGGTGGATTCTTGCAAGTATTTCCGGAATTGTTATGTGGATCTATCCAGGTAAAGCCTAAAATTTATGCAGTTAGTGCGTGGACTCTAGGTGAATTGTCTTGAATATCCATCTTTGTAAAGTGATAGATGTTGCTTACTGCCATCTCCGATAAGATTTGGATATCTCGTCTGTTTCTCGCTATGATCAACTCTAGATCAGCGATGTGGCCGTCTTGGGGCTTTCTGTGCTGTAACAGGTGTGACGGACGGTGCGAGTAACTTATCTTTCTTGCTCAAGCTGTCTGATGGGCAGTGATGGCGACGAGGGCTGTATTTTATCAAGAGGACGTTCTTCAAAAGAAACCAGGCAATATATCTTCATCGGCTGAATCACGTATGCGCTACATAGTTATTTCGTACTAGACCAAGAAATTTATCGTCATCTGATAGGTGCCATTTTCAACCTGATTTTTACCTGCTAAATAAGGTGTCATGTGAGGGATATGCCTTCTGGCTTACAAGCGAACTACTTCAGTTTTCCCCATGCCTTTCATTAAAGCCGAACATGCTTCTGCCAGACATTTCTGCACAAAAGGATACTTCGAGTCTATGCTGCTAATTGCGATTATGTTCAGGATTCCACCTAGCATCACTAAAGAAGCTGCCTCACATGCATGCTGAACCTCTGCAGATAAGACTATTTTCTTTTGTCCAGACTATCATTTTCGACAACATCTATGCCAAGGTATCTTCCCCAGCACCGACCATATACTTGTTCCTGCGCTGTCAGATCACGTACAGGTTCGAAGGTAGTTCTTTGAGACCGACTGCTCTTGATTCGCGGCATGCCCTCAAAACTTCTCACGATTTCACTAAATTGGCTTACTGTCAGATATCCCCTCTCTATATATCTCATTTACTAAATTTGGTCACATCTTCTTAGCATTGAAACATACTGGCACTTCAGAGGCGTGGAGACCATGCGCCCGAACTTTCGATGCATCCTCGTCCTCGTAGGCGAGCTTCCAAGCGAAGGTCCGCAACTCGGGAGGGAGTTTTGTGAAAATCATGAATTGCAGATAATCAAGAAGATTATGGTTTTGATCTTGAAATTCGTAGGAATGGACTAATTGCTTGGTTGGGGCTAATGGGTCGGTACTTAAGGTTCTCTCTGTTGTTGTTCCTGTCAGTGAAGGGTTCATTTGTCTGGATTTGAGACCAGTGGCTTGTAAATAAAACTTAGACATTCGAGCGATTCGCAAGAAGCAGAGATATATCTGCAAAGTGCGTAACCAAGCCCTTTGAATAGGGGTTGGCTATTGTTGGTTATGAGCTTTCATGCAACATTGAGAGCGTAGTGCTTAGGCATAGTAAAACATATAATAAAACAGGTTGCGCTGTCTAACAGATTTGAGTATTAAGGACTCTATGTTGCTGGTCTAATAGTATTAATTCGGCCTAAATAGTAAATGATAGTAATCATGATTCTGTGATACAAGACATATAATCCCCGAGAGCTTTGACATATAGGTCACGTGTGTACGTGCATATATCTTCACTTGGCATATGTTGCCAACGACTAGTTATTTCAGCCTGACTTCTGTAGCCTAGACTGCAGCATTCACGCAGGCAAACACTTGAATATTAATTTGGAACTTGCAAAGGCATATCCTCTTAACATTTTCTCCAAACCAGACGCAACATCTGACAACCTCTACAACTCGCGCAGTTAGACTATCTCAACAACCTGAAGAGATTTCCTTCATCATGCGTAAGATCAATCCATCCTCATAGTCTCCATCATATTAATACAAAGAAGGTGCCAAATCCTTCAGTTTGTTCCCTAGCCTACCTGTAGAGTTACGCTTGAAAATCTGGCGGAGAGCACTTCCAGGAGGACGGCTGTTGATGATCAATACCTGGCCCATGGCCGAGGAATTGACCAGACATGGTAAGATATTATATGCCCCCATCAGAAGATTTGGTGATCTATAACTAAAATAATATCTCAATAAAGATTCTACGAATTGTCACAGGCCTCGCCGCTCTCGCCTTGGGTTCGGCACTTCCGATAAGAATCTTGGCCTGCTTCAAGCATGTATAGAGTCTCGAGAGATTGCCCTCAAAGCATATCCCAATCGACTTCGTTCCGCCGATCGATACAAAGAAATACGTTTCGGGCCAACGGACTATTTTATTATTGATAGAATAGATCGTTTGACAAATGCTCCGGATTGTTGCAAGGCTGAAATTAGACATATGCTTCAATTTGTGACGAGACTGGCTTGGGTGAAGAACTTGTCAGGCATCCTTCTATCAGGGCGGTTCTTTGATTTTTCGTTCTTTCACTTGAAACAAGCCGGTTACATCTTCAAGACATTCGAAAATCTGAAAGCAAGTATGATGGTTTGTGATGATACAAGCAGATTCGAAATTTTCGGCCCGACTGAGACCGAGGCTTTTGAGGTCAACAAGCTCATTATGTGGGACGGGGTAGACTCGGAAGAAAATTTAACAAAGAATCGAATTCTGGCGGTGGCTCGTGGATTAAAGAGAGACTTTGAGCTCTTCCAGGAAAAGTCACAAGGCTCGGTGTTCAACGGTGGGAGGATCGCGATTCAAGTAGCACATCTCTAGATATACTTGAGAAGGCATCATGATTGCCTTCACATGGAAATTGCACAGTCCAAGAATGTAGGGCTTCATGAGCGCTTTGGGTGTGTATCTAGACTCAATCAACAAGCAATTTTTAATGTAGCCTTCTAATTTGAATTCAAATTCGTTGTTTCAACTAGTTTGTCATAATATGTACGTTCCTGCTTATGGTCAAACATTTCCATTATCAATTCTCCGTAGCATAGTGTAGCTTGCTTCTAATTTCAAGGAGCACGAAAGACTCGTTTGAGTGCTTGAGATTGGCCAAGTACATCATGTTTGTTGTATGGAATTGTTGTATGGAATAGATATTAGGTTGTTCCGGATAGACCTAGCATATGACTTGGATTGGAGTTAGAGCAAACAATAAGGGTGCTGTTCATAAGATTTTGTGGAACATCTTTTAGGTACTATTCATCAAAGATATCTTTCAAAGGTATCCAAAGATATTCAAAGATAATCATTAAAGCCTAAGTTATGATTATCTAGAGGTAATCTATCTACTCATTAGCAGCCCTCATCTACCACCAGATTTCATCTTTGAGTTTGGAAGTTAATGAAACATAACGAATATATACATATCGAATCATTATAAGATATGAACCAAAGATCTGGTAGTCATTATGGATCAAACTCCAATAATAAATACAAATTTCAGGGAGCTTTTATTCATAGTCAACTATCCAATGCCAATACTTTGTAAATTTATGCGTTTTTATGATTATTGAAGCTATTAACTGAGGATTCTCATCCACGACTCTCTCCTTTACTATAATCTCGACAGAAGGAAAGCCCTGATCTAAGGTTTTAGTAATGTACTTCACATGACGCTTCACGCGAAGCGCATCCCCGACAATCAGTCGTTCTTCCACGCCCAAGTCATCCAAGTGGATGTCATTCATACTCGCAAATCCTTCCATGCTACTCGAGCTCACAGTCTCTTTGCCAACATCGCAGACTATCGCAATAGCCTGGAGATCTGGAAAGAGCAGCTTGAGTGTCCGTGACCAGTAAGTCATCTCCACCAATGTATTCAATGCGACCAAGTAAGATCCATTGCCTTTGCGGTTGGTGTTATGTGCGACTAGGGCCAATTTGCGGATTCCTCGGAGAGGTTCAATGCACCGAGGAGCGCGGGGGTTGTGACGATCACTCTAGATATCTGTTAGCAACTAGCAGAGGAAGCGAAAAGGTTTCTCAAAGTATACTTACCTCCTGACGCAAGTTTCTGAACAGTCTCTCCCATTTATCAAGAACCACCAAGTCATCAGACCCAACCCGAATCTCCTGCTCGAGGTTTTGGGTAGGTAGATGAGCATATAGTGCCTTGATACACTGTACTCGTGACTCCCAGCACGCCTTCAGCATGCTGATATTTTTTTCATCCGTGGCGAGTTTAAGGGCGTACGTCGGTCCGGCGAGGTTATGTTCTCCTCCAGGGACGGCCCACCATTTGATCAAGTTCGAGTCTTGTCCTTTATGTTTGGCAAGAGACCGAGGTGCTCTGACTCGCACGATCCGTGGAGGAGGTAAGGCTAGCCTCCAGATCTCGAATCGTATCTCCGGTGGGAGATCATTAAAGCGTTCAAATGTCTGGGAACTTGTCAGCACATACTATGATGCCAGATACCTAAACCCTTTGGAACATCGTATGATAGAAAGAGGAACAAGAGATCAATCAAGCTTACTGTGGCTAGCAAAATTAATATTAGTGTTGGTAAATCGATATGATGGGTCACGTGACACTAGTCACGGGTTCGGCCACGGACCGCCGCCGAACTCCTATTTATATAGAACACATCTCCCATAGCTTTCTGAACCTCAAGAATCATATAACCTCAAAAGCAC
>QYAL01000187.1:0-32439 GCA_003988805.1 Ploettnerulaceae sp. D365
TAGTAACTGTCTTCCTTACGTGATACACCTACCTCTTGATCTTCGAGATCACCAACCCTCCAAGGTTTACACCGAGTAAATCTACGACCGTTACATATACTCGAATAGCCCAACGCTTGCGCAGTCGACCTATAAAGTGATTCGTAACAACTTTCTGATTACATAATATTATCTAGAATAATTTGTTATTATTATAAATTATACAACACTAATAAAATTAGTGTTGTTTCAGAAAGAGTTAAAAATGAATATTAGTACCAAGATGAAATTGATACTAGAAAAAAAGATAGAGGAAGTAATGAAGTGAAGTGATGGATGATAGTGTAGTTCGAATATAGAGTGAAGAATAAAACATAAAAAAACTTTAGAGTCGAGGGCAAAGCAGGCTGGAATATATACATCTTACAGTACGAGAGCTAGAAGATGAACAGGCAGTGTGATTTATTTTCTACTTGGAAACTTTTCTTTGAGAGCCGCGGTTTTCAGGGGTAAGAAGTTCGGCTATTTCTGGATGATAGGATGAGGGAAGCTCGCTAAACTTTTGGTAGCCTCAGGTTAAATGTTAAGCGAGTGGAGAGGCAGCGTAAAACAATACAGTAGGCAGGGGACTGCTGAAAAAGGCAGTCAAATCACCAACAAGCGCGTCACCTTCTTGGAATACTGGAATTAAAAATCATTTTGTATCAAGAGGGGGTTTGGATAGTGATGGTGTAGAGAGTAGAATCAATAGATACGTAGGAGTCAACTCATATATGCAAGTCTGCCCTTTTAATTCTTGGAATGGAACAGGACGGGGTTCAATTGCATTGTTTGTATTCTTTATTCGCAGGTTGGATATTTTAAGAGCTGTGAGATATCAAACCAGCGAGTCATAGTACTAAATATAAACCTCTATTCCTATTCCCTAGTAAAGATCCCCGACAAAAGTCCGCAGGAAAGAAAGAAAGAAAGGAAAAATATTCACCTCCTTCAGCATCCAAATTCACCCCATCATAGACTCATAACCTCCTCCCGCGCACGCACGCACCCAACAGTATATAAGAACCCTCTCTCCACTCCCAACCACTCTCCCCTCTCTCCCCAAGAACATTCTTGCATCACCGTTCTTCTTTGACATCGTCTCTAGGGAGACAGTCTCAAGAGTTGAATCTTGCAAGTAGCCTTAGTCCTGGCAGTTCAAGTTCCAGTAAGATAATTCCGATTTGCTATTGAACCTGAAGCCACAATCTTTCGTCTCTCTCCCCTCTTTTTCTTCTTGAACTACGCGTTGTCTTTTATATGATATAATAGAAATAAATATGTGCTGTCGAATATCAAATTACTGTCACTCATGATACTATTCTCATTCCTTCCTTCCTTCCTTCTCGTGCAAATACAGTGGGGTGGATGAAAATCTGAAAATCTGAGAACAACACGTCTTGTTCTTGGAGATCAAACCTAGGTACACTCGTGTAAAACTAAATAGACTTCGAAGAATTTTGGTTTTTCGAGAAGAAAGAAAAGATGACCTAATATTGAAAGAGGAGCGAAAACAAGAAAATTGTCGTTGAATAAACTGGGAGGTTCAATGTACTTTGTACATACTATATATAAACAAATAGACAAAACTCCTACGTCGAACAGCAGTGGCAGCCGCTTGCATGGCGCAACGGTCGGGGCGATCTGTGTTCGGCGGAGGAACAAATTTTTTTTTAATTTTTTTGAAAATAAACGGGATTCACTTTTGTTTTTATATGTAAACAAATAAACGAAACGCGCAGGTCGGGCCGATCTTATGTTTAATAAAGGATTAATATTTTTTTTTTTTAATTTTTTGGAAATAACTTAGGAAATTCACTTTTCTTACTATATGTAAACAAATAAACAAATTTCCTATTGAACAGCAGTGGCAGCCGTCTGCATGGCGCAGCGGTCGGGGCGATCTGTGTTCAGCGGAGGATTCATTTTTTTTTTGTATTTTACTCCTAAATATATTTATCTCTACACTTGCCATCTCATCTACTTCACTTCTCCTTCTCCTCCTCTTTCCCTCTAAATCCATGCCCTGTCTCCCTTATATATAGCCTATATATCCACAAAAAAAAATCATCTATTCCAATCTCAAAGCCTATTATCTACTTTACATTACACGGTTACTCTTAGCTCGTAACTCCATAGACATAAAATAGTGAGATATTTTCGTTGTCCAGTAATCCACATATATACCTCTCCAACTTCCCTTTCGTTTCTATTCCATTTCAAGAATCAACACCAGGTAAGTATATGTAATCTTTCCCATATACATGTGTCAAATACATACCTATTAAGTGAATCAATCCTCTCTTCACTAAACCAAGTAAAACTACGTCATATCTCTACAATCACTTCCCTTCCATTCATTCACTTCACTTCATTCACCTTACTAACTCCCCCGCATCCACCCTCCTCCTTCTTTTTCTATTTTTTCTACTTCTACTCACGGCCTGCCTCTTTACAAACATGCTATTCCACGCGGAGTTATGCATCTCCCAAGAAATCTCCCACTTCCAATCCCTCCTTTTCTAGATCCCTTTTATTTCTATCGTGTCTCTCTTTCCATCTTATCTCCTCTCTTTCCGTTCTCCTCTACTCTCCTTTCATCTCCTCTCTTTCTATTCTATTCCTTCCTCCTCAACTAATCTCCCCCCTTATCCATCCCCTCCCCTCCAACACCACCCAAAACCGAAAATGTACATTCTGATATCAGATATATTCCTTCCTTTTCTCGCCTTTTCTATTCTTTTCTCTTCTACTTTATATATGTGAAAAAAGTAAGTATTTAGAGGGAACGGAAAAAGGGGGAGTAGGGAAGGGAAGGGAAGGGAAGGGAAGGGAAGGGAAGGGAAGGGAAGGGAAGGGAAGGGAAGGGAGGGAATGCTATATCTATCTTATGTTTGATATAACCTACTTTATTCAGTATTTTAGGAAATAGAGGGGATTTTGGTTATTGATTTTTGATCTTTGCTGTCGATTGCTTAATATACGTTTACTTTTTTCTCATTATCATTCTTATTATCACTCTCATTCTTATCCTCATTCTCATCATCAAGCAATGACAAGGCACCACCCAACGTCCCCTCCATCCCCCTCTCTCCCCCTCCCTTCATCCCTCCTCTCACCTCCCCTCTCCGCTCACCTCCAAATTCCATCTTCTACCCACCCCCCTTTTCCTTTTCCCTTTGATACCTACTTTCTCCCTTCTCCCTTCTCCCTTCTCCCCCCCCCCTCTCCCAAAAAAATCCTTCTTTTCCCCCTCATCCACCCATCCAAAACCTCAATCCACCCTACTCCTCCCCTATCCACCTCACTGCCCCTCCACACACCCTTCCACATACACCCACAAACAAACAGAGCATAGCATAGCATAGCAGAACACATTTATCTCATTCATCGTGTACTTACTTACTTGGTAGTAATAAATAAGAGAGAGAGAGAGTGAGAGAGAGCTCGAATGCAGTTACTTAACGTATGCCATAGTCCCAGCACAGAGGATTCACAAACGCGTTTACAATATGGGGATGGGGATGAGGAGTATAGAGGGGAGGCTTTTTTGTACATACAATAGATATATATAGAAAGTGGAAAGGAAAGGAAGGGAAATTAAAAAGGAAGGGAAAGTTTTTGGGGTTGAGGTTAGGAATTGAAATTAATTGAATTGAATTGCATTGAATGGCATTGAACGGTATTGGATATATTGAGGAATTATTAGCTATGCGGTGTGTATGTGAGAGGAAAAGACAGACAGATTGATAGATATCAAGATAGCAGGGAGAGATATCAGATAAGGGTTGGGGGTTGGGGATTTGAATACCTTATGTTAGTATTGCATGATTTAACTCTTCATACCTGGCTACCTACCTAGTCGCGGTTCTTGAAACATCACAGAGAGGGAGGAAGGAAAAACTACCGAATGAGTCCTATGTTCATTCCACGCCAAGCAAGTTATGCTCCATTCTCTGCTGTCTGTATTTACAAATCACCCACTACACCTCCATTGTGCAGTGCCGCCCATGTACTCTTTCCACAACCTCCCTTCTGGATCGTGCGCGGTATCATATCCGTTCGATCCAATACCCTGCATCTCACTAATCCCAGGCCGCTCCATTCTCCCATCTCTCGGAATATGCGTCTATAACTACAATTAGGAAACGAAGACCATGCTGAGCTAAGTACAAAGGAGGTAGGCCCGAGATAGCATGCAGGGAAGCAATCACGCTTTCCCAAACGCTCCCCCAGTCACCCAGATCCGTACCATCCGTCCAATTACCCTGTATCTTTTTGTGGTAATGACTACCGGGTGATGCCCGACACCACCAGTGTAACGCCGACGCCTGCCGAAAAAAATGGTAGTATGACGTCCAAATCCTGTATGTGTAGGTTGCGTGATTAATGAAAGGTCGTGACATTCGTGTGCGTGAAGGAAACAAAACAAGTCTAGTATTAATCGGGGTTGGTGGCTCGCAAGATACCAGGGCCCGAGGCCACTCGTCGAGAATAATCATGGTCATCTCGGATGGTGTTGATGCTCTCTCTGCTCTTGTTATCCCCGCGTTGGTATACTGGAGAGAACGGGTTGAGTCGTTGATCGACAGGAATCAATCGGCTTCGTCTCACTTCTTCGGTGTCTCCGGCCGGTTCCCAATTTTCCACCACTCGCCGACCATCGGTACCTAGAACGTAACGAGAGTTCTCGCTCATTGTTCTGGATGGCACAGCTGCTGGTCCGAAGCCTGCCGAGCTACCCTTCCTGCTCAAATTCTCGAGCGCAGCCTCTTTTTCTTGCCGACGCTTTCTAAGGCAGAAGAATATGATGGCGCTCATGACAGCAACTAGTGCCACCAGACCCACTGTGAGCCCGACTGCTCCTCCAGTGCCGAGTCCACCGCCACCGCCTACATCTGTCGATTTGGTAAGGGAATTGTTGTTTGTAGTGGCCTGCGAATTTGGAGGTACGGTCGGGGTTACGGTAAACGTACGGACCAGACCTGTGATTGTCTCGACCGATGTGACTGGGGTCGGGGTCCATGTAGAGGAGCTAGAGGAAGTAGTGGAGGAAGAGGACTTTTGGGCAGGAGTACTGGTAGTCTAAGAGTAAGTTAGCATTGAACAGAAGGTCGATCTCGACTAGTCTGCAACTGGCAGACACCCTGGGACCAAAGAAATGACCGTACAGAAGAACTCGTCGAGGACGATGTATCCGAGTTGGCAGCGGATACTGTGGTCACGACAATAAGAGTATAAATTACCGTGGCCTGCCATATTCATAGTCAAAATGTGCCCGGAAAGGCGGCGAGAGCAGCAGGCAACGAGACGAGATAGAAAGGGTGGAAAAGGGGGAAAGATCGGAAGACTAACCTGCGGAGTACTTGTGGTCGCAGCCGACGATGCTCCTTTGGTACCGGACGGGTCCGTAGGTAGCTCAATGTATCCGTACAGCGAAAGCCCATCCTGGACATTACCGCACTTCTCATCGGGCCATCCAGGACAGTCTTGTGTGCAGCCAGTCGTGGTAGTTCCAGGGACATAGTTGGAGCACCAACATCCTTGATATTGAACGATGGCAAAGGCGTACGCGTCTACGTTGCAGAAGTTGTAGCAGAGACTGTTGGATTGGTAAATACTCGTATCTAGAAGAAACCTTGGGTCAGTATTCATTCTTCTGGTGGCTTCGGGTGTGGCTTACTCTTTGCAGTATCTGCTGTATTGAGGGAGGAGCAGTACTCGACGACGTAGGTAGTAGCTTGTGCTTGCTGGCAAAGGATGAGGAGGGATATTACAGCAAGGCTGAGTCGAGAAGCCCAGCGTAGCAGAGAGGCCATCTTGGTTACAGGTGATGACAACTTGTCTTCGAGTTTATGAGGTTGTTGAGGAGAGGCGGATGTTCTGCACGGCCTGCAAATGACGATCTGCAGAGGAAGTCACGGCCGCGAGTGTTGCAAACGACAGTCGGAATATCAATGAAGGTATCCCATTGAATCATCAACGTGTGAATGTCATGGGGCAATCACTGCCATGTTACACCGTTCGAGGCAAGTCGGATGTGAATTCGACTTCGACTCGGGAGAAGATGAGATGGAGTTGGAGATACGAGTAAAGATTGAAGGTGAGAAGTTGACAGACGAAACGAAACGAAACGAAAGGTGAGCTTTTCGGTGGATCGGAGGTTTTGGTTAGGTTGGGTCCGGGTTCAGCTGGCTTAGGGATCAGCAGTGTCTCTAGTGTGAGTGAGTTAGGCGTTTTGTAGTGTAGTCTGGTGGAAAAATAAATGGAAAGGAAAGGGAGAATTACTGTATTAGCGCAGGACCGGATGTTCTTAGTCGCCGCACTAGAGAGGCTGATGCACGGGAAAGGTAACAAGGGAAGAAGGTTGGGATGTTGACCAGTACGTAGATGAAAGATCGCAGCTCGTGTCCAGCGAGGGAGGGGAGGGTGGATTACAGTACTGTACTGTATTTGGGTGGGAAAAACGAATGACGAACTAGTTCTGTTTGACCCAACCTGGCCTGGTTTGAGTGTGGTGAGTGAGTGAGGGAGTTGATGTTGAAGTTGAAGTTTGGTCGGGATTTGGTGTGGGATGAGGAAATAGGTTGGATGTAGGATGATGAAAGAAAAGGAGAGGAGAAGCGCCTTGGCTTTCTCTCTCCAAAGTACTGTACAAAGTACTCTTCCGTCCGAAGAAACCAAAAAAACCAAGGCAGCGAGCCGAGGTGGATACGATGTGAGAGCGATATGCAGCCGGGATGAGCAGAAGGGATAGATAGGCCATACCTTTTGTAAGATAGGGTAAGATAGGGTACAGTCAGTACAGTACTGTAATGCTTCCTCAATTATTTTAACTATGGATTAATTAAGACATACTGTATTATTAGGTAGAGATTAAGTACAGAAAGAATATTAATTGCACCTTTAGGGCGGCGACCCTCTCTCTCTCTCTCTCTGTCATAGATAAACATGGATACCATATAAATTTATGAAATCCACAAAAAGAATGTGGCTTAATATCCCTGCATTAATCACTTGTGCAATCCTCTCCCGTAGTTATGAACCTTTGAATTCCCATTATTTGCATTTCAACATTGCCATGCAGCCGAGCCCACCAACCAAACTTTGCCGAGCCCGCTGAGTTGTCTTGGATCTCGTGCCATGATCAATCAATTACTGTACAGTGCCGACGAATTTCAAATTTCATTTTCAAATTTCACATTTCACACAACAACAACAATCAGCAAATATATTCCTCATTCCTGTCCTTTCTCTGACTCTCTGACTAGGGAGATAAGATAGATTTATCATCAATTTTGAGTCCTCATGAAATTAGTCAAAAGAAACCATCGTGGCTTACAGTATCTTTTTCCTTCTCGCATATTCCTCCACCTGTCCGTCCTCTACGGATCTACGGAAATAATATATATATCACCTCGTCATCCGAAGCCATTCACCTCTCGTATGATGTGGGTGGGGGGTTGCAAAGCTTGTCTTTGGCCTAGCACATGGTCAAATATATACATACAATACAGTATGCACACTTCGTATCTCTCGCTCTGGTCGGGCATATCCTATCATATCGCATCACTCAACAGGTGCATCATGTACATGTACATGTATCATATGCATGTTACTACTGTATGTTTGTTATCATTAAGCCCCTCCCTCCCCTCCCAGCCATCCTGCACGAAAGAAGAAGCAGAAGAAGCATAAAACGAAAAACCCAGGCCAGCTCGCGATTAGAAGAAGTCCGTCTTTGGACTCTTTTTCCTTCCCTTCCCCGCCATCGGGCCTATAATCCCTATTGAAATTCAAGACCGTCATTATTGGATTAACCCACACACCTGCCCGCGGGAACAGTACCAAGAGACCAAGAGATCAAGAGACCAAGAGACCAAGACCGAGAAAAAAGAAATAGCTTCAAGGAATTACCCCATTAGTATAAGCGGTTTTTGTAGTTTCGCTGGAACTGTGAGACTTGGCTTGGTGAGGGAAAAAAGAAAGAAAAAGGCGGCATGACGGGCGCTGATCCTCACGTTTGTTTCTTACCAATCAATCTATCAATCAACCAATCAGCCGTGTGGGATTGTGGTATGATGGCGTCCGATTTTTTTATTTCATTGTGTTGGGCGTAGGACGTTGGGGCGTTTGGAATTCCTGAAATTTCGCCTGTTTCAACGATACAGTAAACAACAAAGGCTATGTGTGTGTGTGTGTGTATGTGGTCAGGTGTGGTGTGCATAAGACAAGAAAGAGCACAGAACGTGTCTTGTCCTTTTTTCTCTCTCTTTGTCTTATCTCTACACCGCGTGGGTACGAAGTACAGTACAAAAGAAAAATCTTGGACATGGCCCCCTGTGCATATTGAATTGATAGTATTAATCCTGGCTATATTATTCTCCACCTACGACGTACTGTACGAACTATCATACAGTATGTGCAAGGACTTGTAGCGGCGAGCAGGGCACAGGGAGAAGGGGGAAGGGTTATCTTTGATAAGATCTGGGAATATGTATCTTGTGAAAAACATCAGATGCATCTCGAGAGGGCGCCCTACATACTGTACAGCACGGATACAGTACCTTCGTACAGGATCTTTTGGATGGTGGCGCGATAAGAGACCTTTCTTAGCGTACGCCGTATGGTGAGCAGCATGCCTTGATGCTCCATTGTTTTGATTCCTCAGTTGCCATCTCGCTTCATATTGGTCTGGTCTGCAGCTCACCCTTGTCAAGGCTCACATGTCTGTCCATCACCATTTTACATACATACTGTACTGTACACAAAATATCTCGGCATGTGTTTCCTTCCATCTCTCTCATCTCTCATCTCATATGATTTACTTACTTCTTGTAATTCTTTGCGCTCATAATTCATGATTTTTTACACAGTTTGGATCGAAAAGTTTCAGATCCACTCGAACCTCCAATTTAATCCAATCATGTATTTGCATTGCCGCTTTTCCTTTCCTTTCCTTCCTTTACCTCGTTTTTTCCCTCTTTTCTCTTCTCCTCTTTTCGATATTGTCCATTCAATATTGTACCTGCAGTAGACGTGCACGTGAGCCCAATCAAATCCCTACGGGATCCTTTCACGACGCTATTTTCGGCCATTGGTGGGAATTGGCCAATGACTGGTTTCTGGAAAAAAACGTGTGTGGCTCAAGCTTCCATCGCGAGGCGGTAATTCGGTAGGGCAGAAGGGGGCAGAATGGGCAGAACTTCATCAACACAAATGTCAAGCAATGGTTGGGGGCACGTTTTCTTTTCTCTCCGAATCTCCTAATTTCCCGACCGAGATATAGCATCTTAGCAATTGTTATTTAATGGGAGAGGGATGGCTAGTCAAGTAGAAAGAGAGTACCCTCGTCTCTTCTCCTGCTTCTCCAGCCATCCACGATGCGTGTCTCTATCATCACGAGCCTCACGCTCTCCCTCCAACTCCCCCTCATCGCCGCCTCCTCCTACCATGGCTACTACTCTCACTTCTCCTTTGATGCCAGTAAAGCTCACAATCCACGATGGATGAGCTCCCTCCCCTCCTCCACGAACCTCACCTCCCTCTCCATCCCCGGCACCCACGACACCATGACAGCCACCCTGACAGACCCAGTCTACCAGTGCCAATCCCTCAACCTAGCCACGCAATTGGAGTCCGGCCTTCGCTACTTCGACATTCGCGCGCGTCTGGTAAACAACACGCTGAATATCTTCCACGGCGATCAAAACACGCACCATACGTACGAGGAGGTCCTCGAGACATTCTTCTCCTTCCTCTCCACCAACGGCGACGAGACTATTCTCATGCGCCTGAAGGAGGAAAGCACCGCCATCAACTCAACCATTGATTTCTTGGAAGCCTTCAACTATGTCCGTCTCAACTCCTCGCTCGCTGCCGCCTCGACAAAGCACTTCTGGCTTCCCTCAACCCCAGGCCCAACCGTCGTGCCCACCCTCGGCGAGCTACGAGGCAAGATCCTCATCCTGCAGAACTTCGGTTCGGACCCGGCCGAGTATGGAATTAAATGGGAATCCCCGCTCCTCTCCATTCAGGACGACTACGACATCTCTGATCTGTACGAAGGGTTGGATAGCAAGTTCGAGGCCATCGTTGAGGGCTTGGAAGCTGCTGGTAATGGGACGCTGAAGGGCCACTCGGATGGTATGCTCTACCTCGGCCATTTGAGCGCGAGTGTGGGCGTCTTGCCTATTGAAGCTGCCGCGGGTAATCTGAATGGCAGCGTGCAAGGGATGAATGATCGGACCGGCAAGTGGTTGAGGGCTGGAGGTGGAGCCGGGACTGGAGTGGTGATTATTGATTTCCCAGGAAAGGCCTTGGTGAAGGAGGTTTTGAGGAGGAATTCCCGACACTGAAGAATTTATTCCCCCTGGCGCCTTTTTCTCACTCCTTTTTTTTTAAAAAAAAAGAGAAGGGGAGGAGACAAGAGTCGAGAAGCACATCTTCGTAGACAGATTTGAAAATAGATGTTAGCTAGCTAGATAGGCTTGGAGATAACAAAAATATTCTCAGAGCAGTCTGGAATAGGTAGATTTGAAAGGAGCCTGTGCTGCCGTATAGATCATCATCGAACTACCTGCTCAAAGTACATTAATCTCACCCCTCCTTTCCCAACCCTCATTCATACCTTGACTGATATATAGAAACCCCTCTCTCCCTTCCCACTTCCCATCCCTTACACATAAATAAACTCCCTTCCATCTGTCTTTATCGAAAACCACGTAAGAGTAGGTAGGGTACGTACTTCAGTGGGTTTGAGAGCCGGCCTGGCCTCTATGTAGAATAATAGTAACTCCTCTATCTCTCAATCGATTAATTAACCTTCCCTTACCTCTTCCCATCCCATCTCTCCCAAACACGGCCTTATGAGAAATCGAAGGAAGTATCCTCTTTCCTATGCTAGGTGGTCTTTCATACCAGCAGTCTTTTTGCTTTTCTTTTTTTTTTCTCTCTGCAGCAGCGGAATAATCCCTGGGAATTTTGGTTAGACGGGATGGTTTGCCACTGGTGTTGTATTGGGTATAAAGATGGAGAGGGAGAGGGAGAGGGAGAGGGAGAAAGGGGTTCCGGTGATGGGAGGAAAGGGAGTTTGTTTTATGAAGGGCTTGATATTGGAGCTGGGGGTAAGGTAAGCTAGGTACGCAAGTTACCCCACATTCGATGCGCTCTGAGGAATTGAGGCCAGGCTTGTCGCAGCTGCTTCCAGTCGATAGAATAATCTGCGATCGATCAATCCTCACAAAAGGCATCACATCATGATCCTTGGAGATGTTACCGAACTGTAAAAGCCAAGAGAAAAGAGGAGGGGGGTCCCCAGTCCTTGCAGTCCACGTCATCCATTTGATCGATTCCGCTTTTAAAAATAGCCCAGATTTCACATGCCATGCAAGGCAAAGTTGCACCACCCATCACCATGGCAACGCCCACTTTCTACAATCAACAATGGAGCGGGGGACCCCGAACCCCGAATAAGAGGGGATTATTCTCCGTGATTGGTGCACGGCGCATGAGACGACCTCAGCCGGCCAAGGGACCGTCTGTTTACATTGAACTGCACAGGCGAAGGTCGAAATTTAGACCACTTCATTTTTGCATCCTTTGGAGACTCTTTGCTCTGTTGTTCATTACCCTGTATCTATGCTGTGAGGAATATCTTGAGAGCTGATGAGTTGAGCAGAGAGAGAACAGCGATACGAAGTACACGTTACTGGGAAGAATATTGCGCGATATAGCTCGGCGGTTGAAGGGAAAGGATACCTGCAGACAGACGGGTGGAAGAGCTGTCAACACGGGAGCAAAACGGGTTGAGCGAAACGACGATAATGATGTGAGAAGTACGAACACACTCGACATATTCTATATCATCGGTTCCAACCATCCTTGCCTTTCGCTGCCAACGCACAATGAAGAACCGCGTCACTGTCCTCTGGACATGTCTTCTTCTGCTCCGGCTTGCTGCATCGCAATCACTGCCCTATAACCCGACGACGATATTCCTCCCGCCAACTACCTCGAACAATGGGGACCTCGCATACGCTTTCCTACCCGCAGATACCAACGCCCAGCAATTTGTATCACTCAACATCTCAACTACCATCTCGGCCGCGAACCTCATCCTCGATGTCATATCCTCGAATCTGCCGTTCCTCAGTAACAGCAGCGATCCCTTCGTACCCTCCATCTCCTCCTCTCTGGGAGATATTTCGGTCTACACGGGGTCCTGCGCGACAACTAGCAGCTCGGCCTTATGGCGCTTCACGGCGGACAATTCAAGCAGCATTGGGAATGGGACGTGGGCGCAGGAGATCACCAATATAGGGTCAGATGTGACGGCTGCTGCTCTGCCGGGAGCAGATTTCCTATCCATGTCCTTCAGCTTCTCGTCTCTGGTTAATGCCAATGCGTCGCAGACAAAGATCTATGTTTTTGGGGGAATGTGTCCGACTTCTGCAGCCACGACTTCGACATGGCAATCTGCGGCTTCATACTCGAATAGCATGTACCGACTTACTCCATCGACGTCTGCCTCTGTACAGACAACGTACAGTCTTGGCCTCACAACTAGTAGAGGACCTCCAATTGCCGAAGCCGGGTTCTCGATTACGGGGCTAACGCCAACATATTCCAATCGCTCGGGAATCGAGACTCAGCAGCAGAATCTCGTGCTGGTGGGAGGGCACACACAGACGGCCTTTATCAATATGAGCCAGGTTGCTATTTGGAGTCTGCCGGAGGAGAGCTGGACGTTTGTCACCGTCGATTCGCCGGAAGCTTCAAATGGAAATACGGAGTTAGCTGTCAAAAGCACCGTTACGACCGTCGATAGCAGATCTGGACATACTGCCGTGCTGACGGAGGATGGAGGGAGTATCGTTATCTTCGGGGGCTGGGTAGGTGATGTTTCTCAGGCTGCGGATCCTCAGCTTGCGGTTCTGAAGCTAGGACAAGGTTATGGAGGGCCTGGGGACTGGCAATGGAGCGTTCCGGACGCGCAGCCTAGCGGCAGTGGAATTTATGGTCATGGTGCGGTGATGCTTCCTGGGAATGTCATGATGGTTCTCGGCGGGTATAACATCTCGACCTCAAGTAGCTCGAAGAGGGATACAACTTCCGGAACCCAGGCTCAGTTCTTCAACGCTACGAGCATGTCTTGGACGTCGACATATACCAATCCGTCATATGTAGCTGCTATAGCAAGTAGCTCGGCAGCTGCCTCGTCAACTTCAAAGTCGACATCGACCTCAACGAAGGTTGGACTAGGTGCAGGGCTCGGATTTGGTCTGGCAGCCGTCGTTGGTGCAATCTTGGTCTATTTCTGCTACAGCCGACGACTTGATCGCAGACGCAAAGAAGCGAGAGACAAGAATATCCGAGAGCTGAATCACAACGCCGTGAACTTCTATGAAGCCCCCAGCCGCGAGATGAGACAGAGTGGCGGTAGTTTCCCGTGGTCAAGAGGTCGCTGGAATGGTAGGAGCAATGATGGTGCTAATCAAAATCAGGTCCATGACTCTCGCAACCCTGGGTCCGAATATGAGGATCTACACGCGGGTGTCCATGGGCTTGGAGACCGAGGACAGATTCCACCACCACCAAAACAAATTCAGCGGAAGCCTTTGCACTCTGCAAATGCTCGTGGGGCATATCAACCTGCTCCAAACTTCGACTTGAACAATGGCAACAGTCATGGGCGAGCAAATAGTCTTGGAACAGCAGGACCTATCCATCCAATCTACGAAGCTGACGAGGATGATAATTCTCACCATGGCGGAGGGGAGGTGGGAGTCGCAATTGCAGATCCCAACTTTACTCCAGGTCCATCTGGACAATCTCGCTATTCTGACCCATTTAAAGACCCTCCAGCGGCGAATTTTGCTGCTCCGGTCGGACGCAATCGCAGCGTTAGTAGTTCAGAAGCGGAAAGTCCGGCGCAGTATCGTGAAAGAGAGATCCAGGAATGGATAACGGATTGGGCTGCTGCTGATGCTTTACTCAACTCACAAGCTAGGAACCAGCCGAACGTCAGACGAGCATCGCCAACGAGGAGAGCGCAGTTGGTCACAACGACTACTGTGAGTTCAGTCTCGGCAGAGGACGACAGTGGCCGTACAGATAGCAATCTCAGCGAACGAACGGAGCGCAGTATCAATGTGTCCCAACTCAGCGTTTCTCGCTCTGGATCAAATTCCCACGAGCGTTCGAGATCCAATTCGCTGCGTGGATTTATGACTGGTATGAACCCATTCAATACGACCATCATGTCTACGACAGTGGCAAGCTCGACGATTCCCCCCATCTTCGATTCTCAGACCGGTCTTCCACTGCCCAGGAGTGCAGGAAGCGGCTCCTCAAAAAGCTTCAACACCGCTCACACCAGTTTCCCGGCTCTGCAGGCAGAAGGGGAAACTTTACTTCCCCGGCCAATGGATGGAAGATTGACAGGTGAATACTCGCCCACTCGATCCCAGCCAGACTATACACAGGGTAGCCCCTCGAAAAGAAAACTACCTGCCCTCGGCAAAGGGAGCAAGGGATGGTTGGGTAGTCTCAGAAGAGTCTTCGTCAGCGGGCCCGAAGATGTTCCTCTTCCCCCCATCTACAGAGACGTGAGTCCCACGCGAGACGTACAGCCTCGACGCACAGTCTCTGCGGGAGCCACCCTCTGGCGTCGGAAACAGGGCAAATTTGACTGGCAGGACAGCGCAGACCCCAACCCGCGGTCGAACACGTTCACGGGCTCCTCATCGGGCGCACCGCAGCTCCCACGCCCGTACACTGATCACGATGAAGAGGACGAGGATGATTGGGATATCGAACAAGCGGTGCAGAACCGCGTCGTGCAGGTTATGTTTACGGTGCCAAAGGAGAGGCTGCGGGTTGTTAATTGCGAGGATGATGAGGTTTTGGGGAGCGAGGTTGGGAGTAGTGTTGGAGGTAGTTTGCGAAGTAGGAAGAGTGTTAGGATGGGGAGGAGTAGTAGTTTACGGGAAGTTGTTGGAGTAGGAGTAGGACGGAAGGATGGCGATGGTGATGATGGTGCGGATATCGGGGCGGGGCCGAAGGAGGTGAAACCTGTGCTTGTTGATTTGGAAATGGAAAAGGATGAGAATGAGATGGATGATGAGGTGGTACGGCTTGATAAGGGGAAGGGGAAGGAGAAGGAGACGGACGATCCCAATCTTCTTCCTAATGAAGAACCAGGATCCAGAAGCGGACTTGTGGCTAAGGAGATCCAGACCCCATTGCAAAAGAAACAAAAAGGCAAGGTCCTAGATATCATCGAGAAATTGGAGAAGAATACTTCTCCAGAGCGGTGATTTTTTTTTTCTTTCTTCCCTCTGCTGTGCTTGGCATGGATGGGGATCCTTTCGCAAGGACTCCACGGAATCATGGCTTTTATCTAGGGTCCTGGGGATGGATACTGGGAACTTGGAAGGATGAGAATTCGGCGTTCATTTCTATTTGGTAGATGTGTTCATAGGAAATGCTAGCTTAGCTGCTGTATACGGTGTAGAACTTACTTGGATTGGATATAGGGATATGGGGGTTTGGATATAGCAATCAGATATAGGATCGGATTGAGAAATTTGGGATTCTGGAATTTGGGATTCTGGATATTTGCTATGAGATGAGATGGGGTGGGATGGGATGTGATGATGGGATGAATGGATGGTGGGGTTTGGAGGTATAGGAAAAGTAAGGTAGTTTTTATCTTTTGGAGGGATGGGAGGATAGAGGATATCTCTTGAGGGGCTTTTTTCTTCTTCTTGTATTTATGTTTGTATGCATGTATGTATGTATGTATGTATGTATGTAGTTATCACAATCGCAATTATTGATTTGGGATTTTATGATGTGCTTGCTTTTTTCTTTTTTTCTTGTTTTGCTTGCTTACGTGAATGGGTGATAGGTAATGGGCGAAAATAGCCACAGTATGCATATATTGATCTTGTTAGAAGAAAAGAAAGGGCAGAAAAGGTCAAAAGAACCAGTATATACTCCCATGCTACTACTATACTGCGATACGATACGATATAGCCTTATACGCCCTGATAATATTTCTTCTTCTAAGTTCATATGTTCATATAATAAATTTTTATCCGAGATGTATATAACATGATATGATATGATATTATATGATATGATATGATATGATGTCAGATATAGCTAGGGTGGGTTTGTTGTTGGATGAGAGTTGGGAATGGGAAGGAGAAGAGGAGAGGAGAGGAGAGGGTATAGAATTAGTTGGATGAGAGGATAGTGGGTGGGATTATGTTTGATGTATTGTGTGTGATGTGATATGATTTGATCTGATTTGATTTGATGTGGGAAAGGAGATATGACAGGCGATGAGGTGGAGAGGAAGTAACAACCCCCTCCCCCCTTCCTGAACCCTCTCTCCTTTTCATTTTTTCACCGCGCCTTATTACATATATATAAGAATTTAGCATCACAACAATGGCTCGATGGATTATATGGAGTGGTATGTATGTAGTATGTAACAGGGACTCAGAGAGGAAGGAAGGGGTGTATATATAGCTGGTTGGAGATGCGGATGTGTGGTTTTTCTGGGGTTTTGGGGGGGGGGGGGGGGGGGGGGGGGGGGGGGGGGGGGGGGGGGGGGGTGAGAGGAGTGGTGGGGTGAGAGGTTATAGAGATGGGATGGGATGGGGATGGGGAGGTGAGAGTATTATATAAAGGTAAGGAGGGAGGAAAGGAGGTAAATAGGCAGCGTTTGTGCTAGAGTGGAGTGAAGTGAAGTGGAGTGAATTGAAGTGGAAACATGGAAAGGTCCGAAAGGGGGGTTAGAGAGTGAATTATGATTTGATATTCATATCCATATTCATATGATTCTGAAATGGTAGAAGGAGGGCTACTTAAAATATGTAGTTCAGAATTGAATCTTCCTTTCCATGAATGAATACAGTTGTTGAATAAATAAGGGTTCAGTGTCATACTCGTTGCCTGTCACGTAAGGCACCAATAGAGCTAGTTAGATGGTCTGTGCTTAGACCTGTATAGCTTGATTCGAGCTTGAGATATCTAATGAAAATACTGTTCTCCCATACCTGCCTCTACGTGAATCCCTTCGGAAAGGGATACTTGCTGAACAACAGTTTACAATTTTGACCATCCATCTTCACATACGAATTATTTGCTGTAATATATATAATACTAGAATACATTTTCTATACTTGTATAGAGACCCATCGATTTCTTTCCATGCAGCCTAACAGCTGCTGAAGACTAATGGATCTACGAGGGAACAAGATTCTATGTACCCCCTGAAAAAAGGCTACAAAAAAGACTATGGAGGAGACTTGCTACTTGTGTATAGATCAATGCAAATACAAGTCCCGTTTTACTTATCCATGGTAGACAGTTATCTATCTAGTAGACTGTTTGGAAATTGGAATGTGAGATTTTGCAAATCGTATCGTAGTAAATGTGTAGGAGACTGTGTGCTGTCAACTCTGTTGGTGCTGTCGATAGCTTGGATTTTGAGTATATTATTGGTTTCAGGGTCAGGGCTTGATGGTATTTACGTATACAATTTGTCTTTCGGATTTCATAGCTGGCAAGTCTATCATGAGATCTGTGATGTAATCTATCTAACCAACAACCTCATGTAGCAGCCAGCCTCGGCAGTCCCTTTTTACTTTAAACGTAGACCGGTTGCGGATGTACCTTGAAGCGTTGGATTTACCACGACAATTGTTATTACTATCGCTTTTCAACCTCTCACGGTTCTTGCTCTTGATGCTGGGTGTGCAATCAGGCTCAGATATACTATTCCGTATCTTCTTGTTACCTATCTTTTTATTCAAAGAAGGGGGATTGAGCCACGACTTGCTCAATGCCTTGATTATTTCCTTGCTAGAAGAGCGTTTCGATTCACTTACACAAACGCAGAAACGCACGTCCTTCTCGCTTAATCACATTGCCGGGAAAGGGGTATCAACCGAGTTTATTCAGGGGCCTGTTCCCTTTCAGGCCAAATCCAATAGTTGTGTAGCAGCAGGTTTATGGTCCCATTACATCTTCCCAAATCATTTATTTCGCTATTGTACGTGACAGGCGCATGAAAATATCGTCCAGGAAACTGCCCCACCGATTATGTAGCTCTCTGAATGGCCGATACATGTAAGGCGTCATTCTTACCTTGCTGTCGCAATCTGATATTAGCAACCAACTTACACTCGATATAAGGAGCGAATATCACCCTCAAGCGAAGAAAATAAATTATCTAGAATCTCCTTTCAAAGTAACTTGCTTGCTCCTTCGCCTATATTCAAGATGCCAACCGAATTCATCAGTATGGCGTTCCCAAACGCCTCAACCGAGATCGCCCCTATTCCCGGCGCCGGCATCGACCCCGATTATCTCATCCGCTACGCCAGAACACTTGATGACCTCGCATACAACTATACTCTCGTACCATATGGCTCAAACTCATATGATCCTTTCACCATCGGTGCCACCATAGCAGCTGCAACCAAGAACCTAAAAGTCATCATCGCCCTCAGACCAAACACTCTCTACCCTACTGTCGCAGCAAAGGCGCTTGCAACTCTAGATCAGCTTAGTTCCGGCCGAGCTGTAGTTCATTTCATCGCTGGTGGCAGTGACGCCGAGCAAGCAAAGGAGGGTGACTTCCTCAACAAAACAGAGCGATATGAGCGACTTGAAGAGTACATCAAAATCCTCCGCCGCGCATGGCAATCAGCCGAACCTTTCGACTGGGATGGAAAGCACTACAAATTCAAACAATTCAACAACGACGTCCGTCCAGTGCACGGTACCATTCCCGTCTCCGTAGGCGGCTCTTCCGATGATGCGTATCGCATCGGTGGTTCCCTGGCCGATATCTTCGGTCTCTGGGGCGAACCATTGAAGGAGACGAAGGATCAAATTGATCGCATCTACGCCGAGGCGGAGAAAGCTGGCCGCACCGATAAGCCTCGTATTTGGGTCACTTTCCGTCCTATTCTTGCCGAGACTGACGACTTGGCTTGGGCCAAGGCACATCGAACTCTTGATGCGTTGAAGTCGAACCGAGCAGCTGCAGCTGGTCAAGGCAAGGCTCCTCCTCCATCAGCGCCAGCACCGCAAAATGTCGGGTCCCAAAGACTCCTTGATATTGCTGCTCGCGGCGAAGTCCATGATCGTGCGCTTTGGTATCCAACTGTCACTGCGACGAACGCTCGTGGTGCTTCAACGGCACTGGTTGGATCGCCTCGGACGATTATAGATTCACTTCTTGATTATGTGGATTTGGGAGCGGAGCTTATTTCCATTCGTGGCTATGACAATTTAAATGATGCTATTGATTATGGTCGTTATGTTATTCCAGCGGTGAGGGAAACATTAAGACAGAAGGCGAACGGGGATTAGCTGTAGGTGGCGGAAGGGACTAAGGGATTGCCCTTTGGGCTAGTGAATAGAACTCGCAAACATGTAGCATTAATTTGATGGCCGAATCTTTCTCTGATTTTAGTACATTTTGAGCCATTGACTGAATGAAGAGTTGAGTGACTGTATCTGAATAGTACTATCTTTCGATCGGCTCGAGATAGTTATAAGGTTCTCAAGAAACTCGACACCTTGATTACATCCCACTAGATTCTACCTTAGTCCGGTTTGCTGACCAAGTACGGCAGTTACTTGGGGTTTTAATGCGTCTAAATATCTAAAGCTGTTATGCAAAGCCTGAACCCCCACTTTCGAGTGCATAACAGACCTATCTTCGAGCATTATTATATAAGCAATGACGCGTAATTGGTTCTCAATAATATGCCAAATGATAAGGAACTCCTCAAAGTTGTGTCATTATTGGCTAGGCAGTCTCCTTCATTATCCTTTCAAAGTATCGTGTTCTATGACGGTTCTGTACCTGTCTACCATCAATCCAGTCACAACATTAAAATATGGGCGATATCTCACCTCCGAAAGAAGAACATCTCCTCATCGTGATCCCATTCACAGTCAATGACATTATAGATGATTTGAAGAGGAAGTTCCCGTACCTCAAGATCACAGTTCATCCTCAACAGCGAGTGAATAGGACATTCATATCGGATCCAATTCCAGATGGTATGGATTCTCGAACGATTTAAGAAAAGGCCGGATGCGATAAAAGATACTAATTGTACGTGGAAAAAAAACAGATCTCTGGAAGGATATCACCATCCTTTTTACGCTACATACACTGCCTCCAAATGCGGCCCTTGTACCTAAGCTCCATCTTGTCCACGTGCTGAGTGCTGGGGTCGATAGACTCTACACAAGTCCAATTTGGAAGAAAGCAGAAATAGCAATCACCAATTCTAGCGGTGTCCACGGACCACAAATAGCAGAATGGGTCATATTGCAAACCCTATCCCATTTCCATCGACAAAAGCTATTGCTCAAGCTCCAGAGCCAACATGTCTGGGGCTCAGACAAAGTGCCTCGCGAGCAACAAGATGGAGTGGGGCAAACCTTTGGCGTCTTGGGCTACGGTGCTATTGGGCGACAGACAGCTAAAGTCGCTGATGCTCTTGGTTTCAATGTTATTGCATTTACAGCAACGCCAAAGAAAACACCTGAAAGCAAGAAGGATCGTGGGTACATTGTGCCAAGAACTGGCGACCCGGACGGCTCCATTCCCTCCGCCTGGTATAATGGCTTCGACAAGGCCTCTCTCCATGAATTCCTAGAGCAGGATATTGATGTGCTTCTTGTTTCTGTCCCGCTGACACCTGAAACGACACATTTGCTAGCGAAGAAGGAATTTGAAATCCTCGGAAGAAATAATGCTTTTATCATCAATGTTTCGCGGGGTAAGGTCCTGGAACAGAATGATCTTATCGCAGCACTGAAGACATATTCGGAAAGTGGCGGTACTGGAGGAGCAATATCTGGAGCCAGCGGGCTACGCGGTGCTGCCTTGGATGTCACGGATCCGGAGCCTTTGCCAGCTGATAGCGAGTTATGGGATTTAGAGAATTTGGTTGTAACACCACATATTAGGTACGAACTTCTTCCTGTTCCTATGTCTACGTGTCTGGAGTAGTCACGAAATTCTCTTCTGCAAAGACGCTAATCTGGAGAACTGCAGCGCACTTGGATCTTCGAATGTGCGGAGAAGTTTTCATATTGTGGAGCAGAATCTCACAAGGCTGGAGGAAGGGAGGACATTGCTCAATGTGGTAAATCGTAGAAAGGGGTATTGAAATCCACGACTGCAATACGTACCCAGGCTTTAGGAAGAGGTACAAAGATTGAGTCGTGCAGTATAGATATTCGACAAAGATAAATATAACAGTGCAGAACTTTCGGAGGTAATCAATTCTATGCATTAATGGTATCAAGATGCAAAAGAATGCTACGCCTATTTCAAAGAAGAGTATATATTCTAGTTTATAATTGACAAAGAAATGATGTCTTGTGAACAGATAGTGGACGATTTCTTGATATTACTATAACAAATCTCGCTGAGTAAGAAATCTAAAGGAGACTTGTAATTTATAATTTACAACAAATGATTTTTTGGTCAAATGACACAACACAGTCACCTCTCTGTCTACTTTCCCCAACATGCCTAAGTCTCACAACTCTCTTCACATAAGCTCACATTAAATAGTAATGTTATTTCTCCCTTTGGTTCTTACATGTGCATCCTGTATACAGAGCTTTTATGTTTCCTCGGCTGATGTGAGTGACTTCCTAAATCAATACCTCCCATCACAACCCTCACAAATTCACAATTCCACCCCAGCAGAGTTCATAAGCAACCTAACCCAATTTCCCTCAAGTATTATTCAAGCATCGCACTAACCCCATCAGTCCCAAGCAGCAAACTACCTAAGTGCTACAGCGATTCAGAATCTCGAAGCTTCGTCTGAGGTCCGATGCCTTGTTTGGAGTCTTGACAACTCAATGATAAGTCACATGCATCCTGTTTCCTGGTATATGAACTCCTTCGCAAAAAACGATAGGGAAATCTTGCTTTTCGCTGGTAGGCTCATATTTGGGTATGGATAGTAGGGAGAGGAGAGATGTTGTACGGGGAAGAGCTGTGTGCTATTATCAAGATTTGTTTTGCTGTCGATATTTTTTCTGAGTTGCGAGTTATTTTCCCAAAGAGTGTTCTGTACACTCGCAAAAGGTGAAATTAGATAGTAAATTTTTTTTTCTATATTATTACTGCGTCTCTGTACACTGAACCTGGAATTTCTGAAATATCATAGTTACCCATGGCCACTCTCTGGTATTTACGGCCGCAAGGAATCGTTTGAATGCCCAGCACTCCTGATAACAGGGAATGGAGATTTATTTATAAGATCCTAAAGTTACTTCTCACGTATATCCAAGTACCAGTATCATAGCCAAAACTGTAAATGTCACTTAGGTATCAATTCAGTTTCGTTGCCTCGAATCGGAGAGGTGAATAACGAGCTTGAATCTCGACTTATCACATGCCAGCTTCCGAAACATGTCTATAAATTGATCGTCTTTCGGCGACCAGATTGAGATCTCCTCATCTCACGCGAAAGGCATCGGCACTGCCAAATACACTGTCGTGTAGCAGAGTAGCACAATCAATCTGTTTATCTATGTTTCGAATGTAGATGGATTTGTTTGAAAGTTCTGCCCTCGTGTGTAAGATACGTGGAACATGGCTGTGGATACTCTTTGAAGATTATAAAGGCGAGACCAATATTGCACGGAATTGATGGGATGAAGATTGAACTTTTATTGTTGTCAATATCTCTTGTGTTTCTGCGACTGATTTCTGCGATTGATTTCTGCGATTGATTACCTCGGATAATCACTCTTCATCTTCTCTTTGCACGAGATGTTAAGCTTCAGACGAGTTTCTTGTCCTGCGCCGCAGCAATATATATAGGAAGAAAAAGAAACCCGTAAAGAAATGCGTTCCTCTATTTATTTGAATCTGATCTCAATCTTCTCCTGCGTTTGATTTCCAATTTCTCGCTTATTTAATATGACATATTATATTTGTTGGTTTCACAAGTGGAAACACAATACTATAATATCTGTGTTGTAGTCGTTTGTAATTGGTTCGGAAGGTAAGAACCAATTATTTATCTATATGCCAAGATCACCCTATAGCTACTACCCGCGTATTCAACAAGCTATTCTATCCAAAAACACAGGTACACAGTCTATCCCTGTCCTATACTTATACCTACCGCTACAACTTTCCAAGCGCTCTTCCATACTTAAGAAACATACCCGCCTATTACTGATTAATGGCTGATCAAGAAAAGCGCAAAGAACGGTTAAGTTTCTCTGCTCCCTTTTAATATTCTCAAGTAATAGTTGTAACGACACGAATAAGATAGGCGGAATCAGAGGTATATGGGAGTACGTGAATAGGAGGCGAATCGTATATTCATAAGTCTAGTACTAAAGAAACAGAAGGATGAGGAACAATCTAACTATGGCTATGCGGTCTTATATATACGATTCAGGGCCGATACCCCCCCGATACCTGCCCTAGCCATGTGCGTAACACTGGGCTGCCCTCTGGCACTCTACTCCTATTGTAACCTGGCGTTACAATAGTTCTAGTTCATCAACGCCGCGAAAGGTGCGATTAAAGTATTGCATCCGATCCCCACACACTCTGTGAATACGATAGTCGATAGTAGTAATTCCCACAATGTTTAAATCTCGGTAATGCTAATTTTATCTAAGTGCATTTTTACTATTCGGTAATACTAAAAATCTCTCTTTCCAGGAGTATTTATTACAGAGTCGTAACTGAGTAAGGTTGGAAGAGCCAAAGTCAAAAAGCCTGAACCATACTAATACCTAAGTGCATTATACAAATATCGCATGTCAATCATCTTGTTCTAACATGAAAGCCTAGTGCCTGCGTCCGTGTTGTGAACAGTTCTTACCTTTATACTAGTACTAACACTAATAGAATTCATAGCGATTCGCATGCATTAATATTGTTGTCAACTTTTTCCTTGCTGTCAGTCACTTTCTTTCCACCAATGTTTTTTTTTGGCAACTGTAATGAACACGATAACTGTGGGATGAAAAGAAGCTCTATTCGTGTGCTGTCAGTGCTGAAACTTATAATATGTATATGTATTATGTATTATGTATAAGTCTCGCTGAGTCAGTTCCTCCCTGGAGCTTTCTGTTAGAGGTGCTGACTACTAACCCTACCCATGGTACTATGGTAGGTACGAAGAGTATATAAGCAGGTGTACTGGAGACCCGAATAGTTGTTTTCTCTGTGAGTCACCCAATATTCATCTCTCAGCCCTAGGGTATACAGGTATTGGCTCTATTCACCCATTTCGTAGTTCAGACTCTCCCCCTATCACCTTCCAACCTGATTAGCTTTAATACATCATTCTCGGAATAAAACTACAGTTGTGCGCAGTATTACAAGAAAGATCTTCGAACGTTTCTTATTGGCATATGCTGGACCTCTTCCTGCGCAATTGGTACTAATATCATTCGTAACTCGTTCCTTCTGAACTCTTGAAGATCAGTAAAATTGTCATCTCCCAAAGGATCAAAGATGAGTGAGTTGTTCGTGGAAATTGTAATAACTTCAAAAAAC
The DNA here is from genome assembly GCA_003988805.1 of Ploettnerulaceae sp. D365. Classification (NCBI taxonomy): domain Eukaryota; kingdom Fungi; phylum Ascomycota; class Leotiomycetes; order Helotiales; family Ploettnerulaceae; species Ploettnerulaceae sp. D365. The sequence continues at coordinate 24,614 of QYAL01000187.1, forward strand.
TACTCCTAGGCTCCTAGGCTACTTCCTACTAAACAAATCCTGCACATCTGACTGAGCCGTGCCGTGCCGAGTCATATACTCTCCGGCGCTCAGCTCGGATCGTGTGAAAGTGGTCGCACAGCAGGAGAAGTTAGCTGGGGTTAAGTTATAATCATTATATTGCTTGAGAGGGGTTCGCCCTCGATCCAAGATCCAAAGAGATATTCCGGAATCCGGAAGCTTTTCCGGACCCAAGGCGACCCTAAGATTTGCCCAAGATGCAGCAATTTCCCCCTGAGAGTTGACTTTAAGCTAAGAGCCTAAGACACCCAAAAGGTTTCGTTCCTGACGCGTCCCATGCCCTGTTATCGCCAACAGTAACTTTGAGGTGAACTTAGTAAGGATGAAGATGAAGACAAAATGGATTACTAAGCCGCCCTGCCAAGAGCTTGAGCTTGAACTTCCTAGCCCCCTCAGCCAATCTCGTCGTACATTATATTATGTTGGCTGTTCAAAATTATGCAAATATCAATCACCATTTATTCTCCTGGCGTTTCCAATGCATAAGCTTCGTCTACGTATGGAAGTCCAGGATGCATGAGCCACTCAGGAGACAGCAGCACCACACGTGGGAAACAATTCGCTTAGAACCCCTGTCTCGTTTAACGTCTGGAAAAAGAAGAACCTTTCTGCTTCGTCGTCCTTTGCGAGTTCACAAAACCTTGGGAATCATTGGACTTGTTCAGTTAGTCAAGTCGCCGTGGTTGATCAATCGAGAGATTTGTTTTCGGAGACTAATTTTTTCTTTCTTTTTTCTTCTCAATTTATGAGGTGATGGCATGAAATAGGCTGCATGTACGTACGTGCACATCGGGTCCAGCTTGGCGGGTAAGAAGGAGGCCTACGAGGAGGATGCGGGACATGGAATTCGTCCCTCGTGGCACTTTCGCATGAAACTACAGGTTCGGGTGAGTCTGATGGTGGATTTCCGATTGATCCTGGCCTTCAGAAACAATATTGATACCCCAAAACGGCGAACTTGAACGTCGCACTGTCAACCAACCAATCCCGGATCCACTACCTCGATGTCCTCAGGTCAGGTCATCTCTCTCTATGAAAAAGAAAAGAAGCCTTGGAGTTAAACAAATGCACCTCTGTGTCGAATCGAGATACCGACCCTGGTTTCTAGAACAAAACCCAAAGAAGTGAAGTTAGCTAGTCACCACCTCACCTCCTCCACTACTCTCCCCTTCGCATCAATCCTCCCCCCGATGGGCAGACGGACGCGACAATCCGTAATTGTATCGTACCCACCATCCAACATCCACTACCCCTTGTGCCGCCACCAAACGGCGAGGCGGGATGCAAGTGGGGGCGAACCTAAGGTCGGGATCGGACCTGGATGGCATTTCTTACTTCAACGTCCGATGTGCCAACTCGACATCAGCTGTTGGTAACGACTTATACAAGGCGTCTCCACCTCTATCATAATCATTGCTGTAACTATCATGGATATCTAGAGAGGTACCTGCTTCGTTTTGTACATGTGTTGTGCTGCGTAATTGAGGTCAGCCTTCCACAGTCTGGTCCTACACCCATGTGCTGCCCAGGTTGGGCTGGAGCCTTGATTACGAGATACCTCCAGATCAAATCCTACGACAGAGGTTGGAACATTCTCCAGACCTCGAAATCCAGGTCTAGAGCTTCAACATCATCGACTGTTGTTAAGCTCTAGGTTCTACGAGAAGAGGCGTTGGATTTGAATTCGGTAAGGCTGAGACGCCATCGTCGCTACGATGGATTACCTACCGGAGCCGGCGATACCGATGAGCTATCCACGGACGCAAGGAGGCAATGCTGCGTTTCACAACTTTCATAATGACTATTCACATATTCAAGATCCAAATCTAAGGAGGAGGTTGGCACTCTCAGAAGTGAGTGAGAATGGAGATTTGCCTCTGTATTCCCCCACCCAGCCGTGCGATAATGGCTAACAAGCTTGTAAAACTAGATTGATAAAGTTCCATTTGGATGGTAAGAATATTTAGCATTCAGATAATCTATAGTCTCCTGATATCCAGTGATATTTACCTAACCTCAATGTCCATAGGTACCACGTTCGGGCCGTCGCAGTCGCAGGGATTGGGTTCTTCACAGATTCATATGATATCTTCGCCATCAATCTTGTCACATCAACACTCGGAATGGTCTTCTGGCAAGGCGAGCCAATCGCGGGTTCGAATTATGGCGGCAACTACGGTGTTTTGCCGACGAATGTCAACACGGCCTTCAAAGCAGCTACGTCTGGAGGCGCTGTTGTTGGTCAGCTAGGATTTGGATGGCTGGCAGATGTTGTTGGGAGGAGAAAGATGTATGGAGTGGAACTGGCTATTATTATTACAGCGACTTTGGCTCAATCGCTGTCGGCACCAAGTAAAGCGGTTACCATAACAGGACTATTAATTTTCTGGAGAATAATTATGGGAATTGGCATCGGAGGAGACTATCCGTTATCTGCTGTCATCACGTCTGAGTGAGTATGTTTCTGTCAGTAAAAGGCCATCAGAGGTGGTGAAGAGGGAATAGGCCGGCATGGCTGGAGTGTTGGAACTTGGCGGGGAGGAGATTGACGAGGAAATTATGAGACAAGCTTCAAGCTTCCGGATGAGGGAAATACTCTAACACGAATCCCACTAACAAAATACAGATTCGCACCTACGCGATGGCGCGGAGCAATGATGGCTGCAGTCTTTTCAATGCAAGGCGCCGGGCAATTCGCTGCCGCGCTGATAGCACTAATCACCACCATCTGCTTCAAGGGCTCGTTCATCGACACCGGTTCAGCATTCTCCACATGTGGAACAGCCTGCCAACTTGCAGGAGATCGCTCATGGCGCATCATAATTGGCTTCGGAGGCGTCCCAGCAATTTTTGCCTTGTATTACCGTATCACCATCCCCGAGACGCCTCGCTACACCTTTGACATCAAGCATGACATTGAGAAAGCCCAAGCCGACATCAAAGCCTACATGAACAATCAAAAAGAAGGAGAAGTCGACCCGTTATCCCAGCAACAAACGAAGATGCGAATCGGTCATAGATTATCCTCGCCACAGGCTTCCTGGCGGGATGTTTGGGGGTACTTCTCTCAATGGAAGAACTTGAAAGTGATCTTCGGAACAACAACATCATGGTTCTTCTTGGATCTGGCTTTCTACGGCCTGGGCTTAAACAACAGTATAGTGCTGAACGCAATCGGCTACACGCACGGCGACACCATCTACCACACCCTCCTCAACACCGCCGTGGGCAATCTAATCCTGGTCTGCGCCGGCTCCATTCCAGGATATTGGCTCGCCGTAGCCACAATCGACACCCTCGGCCGGAAAACGATCCAAATCATGGGCTTCTTCATTCTCACCATAATCTTCGTCGTCATCGGCTTCGCATACGAATCTCTCTCCGAAGGCGCACTTCTTGCTCTCTACATCCTAGCCCAGTTGTTCTTCAATTTCGGCCCGAATACAACCACCTTTATCATTCCCGGGGAGTGCTTCCCGACGAGGTATAGGAGTACGGGTCATGGGCTGAGTGCGGCGATGGGGAAGATAGGTGCGATTATCGCGCAGGTGATTGCGCAGCCGCTGCTCACGAAAGGTGCAGCTAAAGACTGTGTGGGATCAGCTTGCTCTCCTTGGATTAATCACTTGATGCAGATCTTTGCACTGTTCATGCTTTGTGGCACATTAGTATCGTTCCTCGTCCCCGAGACAAAAGGTAGGACCCTGGAAGAGTTAGCAGGGGAAGGCAGCATGTCGCTTGATGCGCGAAATGGGGTTGCGGGTGCGAGTGCCAGTGCAAGTCCAGGGTTGAGAGGGTGGTGGGCAAGGAACAGCCCGTTCCGAGGCGGAAAACCTGCTGGGTTTACATATGGGAAATCTCCACGTCTTGGACCGAGGAGTCCAGGCTTACTAGGAAAGAGGGAGAGGGTAGGAATCATGACGAGTCCAGAGCTTTTGGCCAAGAAGGGAAGAAAGGAAAAGAGGTCCAGTGGCTGGGGACACGGTAGTAAAACGAGTGAGGAGAGCGGGAGTGCGAATGGGTATAGTGTCAGCGTGAATAGCTACGGGAGGACGCCGGCGGGTGATGATGGTATTTATACTGGAGGGGCTCCTCCCGGTTGGGGCGCCGGGTGGGGTGTGCAGAGGGGCGATGTAACTCCCGAAGATAGGGAGAGGAGGGTTGAGAGTATTATGTTACACGATGTAGGGAGTTTGCTGAAATGATATACTGGAGTTAGATAGATGTACGCTTGTACTTGTTCTATATTCAGAGGATTAGATGGCGATTAATTAATCTGATGATGTTCCTGTATTGTATTAAATCGACCTTGTCCTTTTTGTAGAAAATGTTTCTCGTCACACCTAGCTACTTCCCATGATTTGTCAGATAGAGGTGTTTGGTAATTTTGACATCGCTTTTTCGATATATCTATCTCGTTTCAATCTTCCTGCTAACATGGCATCTCATCCCCTCATCTTCATTCTCTTACAAATAAACAAAATCTTCAAAATTTTCTCGCAGACAGCTGCAATCAAGGATCTTTTTCATTAGTGGTTGCAACATTTATACGCTTTCTCGCTTAAGAGGAGCAGCTGGGAGGTGGAAAGTAAACAGAAACCAAAAAGAAAGCACACACCCCCAGAAACACAACACTATCTCCCCAAGGCCTCCCGCAGCGCCCTGATCGTAATACGATTATACTCCTTCCCTCCCTCCAAGATGCCATCCATCTGCATCACAATATGCGGCGCGCCACGAATCTGAGCCTCCTCAACCAAAACCCCCGCATCCCGCATCTTCCGCGCATACACCAGCGCCTCATCCTTCAACACGTCCATCTCCGCCGTGATCACCAGCGCCGGCGCTAACCCCTCGAAGCGCTCCGCATGCATGGGACTGACGCGCCAATCATCGTCCAGCTCCAACGGGCGCGGCATTCCGAGAAAGTGCTGGTGGAAATAGGACATGCGCGCCATGGGCAGCGGCTGCGTGTCCTGCAGATCGCGGTACGAGGCGTAGGGTTGCGTAGGGAGGAGCGTGCCGTCGGGGTTGAAGACGTGGAGGTCGCAGACGGGGACGGAGAGGAGTTGGAAGGCGAGTGGGATGCCGTCGTTGCGGCACATGTGGGCGAGGACGGCGCTGAGGTGACCACCTGCTGAGCAGCCGCCGATTGCGACTTTGTTCAGATCTAGATTGAACTCTGCTTTTTTCTCATTGCGGATCTGGGTGGTTGTTGGTCAATCATATGCTCCATTCGCTGTATACGATTTTCTGAAGGAAGTGAATGGAGGTGGAGGTTACATACCCAGTTAAATGCCTCCCAGCAATCATTTACAGGAATAGGGAACTTGAATTCGGGCGCCAGCCGATAGTCGACGTCGAACACCACCGCGCCAACCTCATGCGCGACTCTTTTGCAGAAGTCAAAGTCCGTCTGCAAGCCCCCAAACACCCACCCCCCACCGTGGAAGTTTACATACACAGGCCATCCCGCATCCCCGGCTTTGAACTTTGCATTATCGGGCTGAAATATCCGGATCGTGATCTCGCCGCCCGAAACCGGGCATTTCTGCTCCGTGATGTTGAGATTGCCTTGCGGCACTAACGCATGGCCGTAGGTGATGAGGTAGGCGTTTGGATTTGCGCGGAAATCGGCGATGGGGATTTGGTGTGTGGCGCGGCGGCCAGCGGAGTACTTCTGATAGTACTCAACGTACGTTGGCTCAAAGTGGGGAATGAGATGGGATGGGATGCTGTTGATGGGAGGGTGGTAGATAGATTCTGAAACCTGGGACGAGTCTGCCATCTTGTTGGGCTGCCTGATGAAAGGAAGTCTATTAGTCTATAATATCAGTTTAGTAGATCACGAAAAGTAGACAATAGAATATATAAGAAGCGAACGACATAGATGTATCAATATAGATATAGACATTATCTTCTGGCATAAGTGGGGGGGGCAGTTTGCCCCACGCAGGCGGGCAAGTTGGATATTGAACAGGGCAAGTCTGGGGCGGCATGATGCGCCCTTAAACATCGTGCATGAAAGGAATGCTCCCTTATCATACACTCGACATGATTGAAAGGATAATACTCAAGCCTTTCACGATAACTAATCGTGGCTCGGAAAGGCCATGAGCAAGCAAGTCTTGTATTTTCAGCAGTAGTAGATATTCTTCCGACGCAACAATTTCAAGACCAATTCTCAAATACAGTGAGGGGTATAAATCGCAGAAACGCCAAATTCGCTAAAACATTGCCCCCACGTGAAGCATCAGCTTGACTCTAGGACATCGAAGCAGCCGATGGAACAGGTGGCAGAGGTTTCTGATAGTCCACCGCGGGCCGATTGACTTGCACAACGACCTGCTGTATGTCCACATCCGCACTACGTCCTGGATCTTCGTCGTCGTCTGTGAACGAGAGCAACCCTGCATCCTCATACTCATCATCATCGTAATACGTCTGCTCCAACTCAATCACCTCTCTCCTCCTGTACAATGCTCGGAGACGTATCTGAGCCTGTTGAGCAGCCCGGTACAATTTAAACCCCATGCGTGACAGCACCAGCCCAGCAGCCACAATCATTACGGAAATGAGCTGCCAGAACCCTACGAGGTCACATAGCCTTCCCCATTTCTGCAATAGCATATGCCTGAACGACCCTATTTTCCCATATTCGTCGAATGACCGCCTATACACATAGCGGTACCATGGATATTCGTCAAAGTCCGAGCATCGCCATGACCACAATGTACATCTGCGCAGGTCTCCTGGTGCAGGGAACGGATTGTAGGGATACCTGTCTAGCAGAAGGGCATCCGAAAGGCGGAAGTCGGTTTGCGAGGGTGGTTTTTGGTAGGGGTGGTAGGGTTTGAGCTCTTCGAGGAAGACGCGGATTACGCGTTGCGACTCATCTCGAAAGAGTGTCTCGTCGCCAGCCTTTCCTACACCGAGGACATTGAGGTCGAGTTGGGGGTTATAGATATTGTAGCGAGCGGATGGGTGCTCCGAACGTGGTACTTTGCGATCGTAATCTATAGCATACAAAGGATCTTTGTCGAAGTCTGGCAAGTGGCCATGTTCGAATGCTGTCAACGAGATCGAGGATAATCGCGCGGTGATTCGTGGCGGCAGGTATGCATTCTGCGGAGGGAAGATGGGGACGTCGTTGAGGAGAAGTATTCGTTTATCGTGTAGAGTGAAGTTAAAGATCAAGGAACTGGGTATGAGTTGGCTGGCTTGCTCCTGGTCTTTGGCAAGATCGGGGACTTCCAGTCGGACCAGGACAGTGTGATCTTCTTCGGTCCATCTCACACCTCTTCGGGTATCTTTGGCACGTTGGCGGTATGCTTCGACGGTGGAGAGGATTGTCAGGGGCAGCAGTAGTAAACGAGCTATTATCATGCTGGTGATGTGTGGCGGACTTGTTCAACGTCGTCGCGAATTCGTCATCAATCACCAGCCGGAAATAGGCCAGAACGCCAAGACAAGCGAGAGCTGAAAGTCAACGTCAAAGTACAAGTACTGCAGTGAAAGAAATATCTAAATATCTAAATAGAGTAAAAGTAACCTTAAGACTAACTAAGTATTAGTAAATAAGCATCAATACAAGAAAGAACTGGTGAATTATTGTCCAAGAATTGCTGGCTGTGAGCTGCTGCAAATGATTAGTCATCAGCTTTCCCGGACACCAGGGGTCGACAGAATAGCCGGGACGGCGCTAATCCGCATTCGGGCGGTAAACAAGAACACCAAGAAATCTACTTTTCTCTTTCTCTCTAATT
>QYAL01000188.1:0-16628 GCA_003988805.1 Ploettnerulaceae sp. D365
GGCTAAATCAACTTGACCCTCTCGGCAAATCCACGCTAGTGGCTTGTATGGGGAAATAAACCAACTTGATACCAAGTTGGTTTTCTATTTGTGGATAGGCGTTGGGTTCGCGACTAATTACTGCATCAGTGTCAGCCATTGTCTTACCGGCGCGAAATAAAAGGGCGGAACTCACTTAACTTACCGCTTGTTACCGATTCAATTCTATGATCGTGGAACTATAAAAGTAAATGTGCAAGAGTCAGAGAATCCACAGCCAGAAGCAGGTTGAGGCGACGGAGCTATGGAAGGAGTAGCTGCGCGGCTGAACTTGTGGCGACTCAAATTACGCTGACAGAGGAGGAAGACATCAATGCTCTGTTGTCAAGGTAGGCCGAAATAAAGTTAGAGCATATTCTCGATTTACGAAGTAATAGGTAGAATAGATACCGTTTCAGCCAGTTCTAGAGGCCAATCGACCCTCGGGAGGCTTGATTGTGGCTGACATGTTCTCAGCTGGCATGAGGCTGGAAAGATTCAATGAACACCTTTGGTCCGGAACTTGATCACGTGCCCGGGCTGTCATTGCGATGGGATCGTTATCGTGCTCGCTGCCTCTGTCATCACTACCGAGCATTCCATTTCTACTTTCATTCAGACCTACACCCTCATCGAACAGCTGTCATACAATGGTACTACTAAAAGATATCCAGGGCAGGGTCTGTACGTTCTTAAGCAGTTCAGAATGCTTGGACTTGGGCACAACGACTCCTGTTCTCCCGAAGCAAGTGCGCGGTCATATGGTCCTCGTCCTTGGTGTTGTACCAGGAAAGTCAAATCATGTGAAAGTAATGACAGTAAGTGCATAACAACGCAAAAAGCATTTGCTAACTCCTTCAGATTACCTCGACGTTGAAGGCCGACGGCGACTACGTGCCAATTTCGCCCACACCAAAGAAGGGCTATACAATTCAACTACAACTTCGAAACTATCTTGTAAGGCATAATCGAGATACAGCGCGATATTTTCCAATGTTGCCAAAGTATTCGTACTTGAAGATCGATTCGTACTACGAGGTACCCGTACAAATGTTAGTCGACGTCAGAGATCACTTCGATAATCCATTCATCGTTATATCCAAAGGTCAAGGAGGTTTAGGACAGCTTCAAGATCACATTCGCCGTCGTGATTCGACTCGTAAGCAAGAGGAGATAATTCGCGCAACAGAGAAGGAGAGTGGCTAGATCAGTGGAGATCGAGAAGACTTTGTTGTTACGGATATCTTCAGATCCACTCACGAAGTACCGATGAAACGTCGGTAGCTCGGTACCATACCGCAGAATACCTGGGGGTATGTGTCTGATCAACGATCAGATAGCGCTCAGCTTCGTTCAAGAAGCTGTTGACGCAAGGCTATATGACACTGGACCATTCCAGTATGAATAGTCGGATGTGAGGTAACGATCCTTTGTACGCAGAAGTCGAGTGGGGTCGAGCGGGGTCAAGCGGGCAACATCGTGTAAAAGCTTTTTATCAAAGAACTGAATTGGTTATGATCTGTTTTTGTTTTTAGGCATTGGGCATGAAGAAACCAATGCATGTGTTGACTGCTTCAGTTGGCTGTTTGTCATTTAAATACAGCGAGATCTGCTGATTCACTAACTTAAGTTATTTCCCTATCATTGCCGCAGAACGCCTCAGGAGGTTCTCAGCCCAGCACAATCTTATTGACAAATAACAAGACTCCATATTAGGACCTTGGCAGGTACTCCTACTCAAAGTCGGTTGCGCCTGCATCGATTGCAGGCCTGTAAGTCACACCGACGACACTCAAAAATGTATCCTTCAAGAATATGGGAACACTCCTCGCATTGATGAGGTCCCCTGATCCAACGCCATTGAGGATGATCACATTCGTGGTTTTCCCTCAGATTCTGCACCGTCCTTGCCAAAAGCCGCTCTCGAGCTGTTCGTGGAGTGGCCGCAACGCCAATTGCTTCATTCATCGGGTGAGTAACCTCTTCCGGGACTACATCATCGTGAGGTTCTTGAAGCTGACCAGGACCAGCCGGCTGCTGGTCGATCATCTCAGGAGTTTCAGGCAACGGATCTTCTATGGCGTGGCCCTCATAGTCATTGGCTGCAGGTAAGCCGGGGATCTGGGCAGCAACGCGGCGCTCTTGCTGACGATCTATGATTTGGTTTGCGCGAGCATAGAGGCGATGTTCGTTCCACTGTTCACAAGCACAATTCTTCCAGGGTTGCCCACAGACATAACAGAACTGGGCACCACATCGACAACTATCATAATGTTAGTATCTCACAATCAATAAGAAGTTGTGACAAACGTCATGTGGTTGCAACCATGCTCTAGTTCAACAACGCTCCAACAAGAGTGGCATCGTTGCCAGCCCATTTCTCTGGCCGTTTCTAAGACCTGCTGTAGAGCTGTATCGTTTGGGCAGTCACCAGTATGTCCCTCCGCCTTGCATGTTGTACATGTCTGGAGACCACAATCATCACAACACGCCATCTCGCCGTTTATATTTCGAGGATGAATAAAAGCAGAGCAAGTTGGTGAATGACAGTATGTCCGATTTGGAGTTCCAAACTCAATTGTCTTCCGGTCGAACTCTCGCACTGCTTCGAACTCCAGAAAGAGGCGTACACTTGGTACTGAGATCGGTTGGCGACAGCATCGAGGAGGGAACAGTGATTCGTCCGTCATCGAGGCTTCGAACAGCGTTGCGAGACACTTGCGGCAGTACTGGTGCTGACATGGGAGACGGGCAATATCTACGAACTTGACAGTCTCGTGGCAAGCCTCGCAACGACGACTCGCAGTTGACAACTTGCCGGATCGGCTCGCTGCCCACGTAGATGACTCTGGCCGATCACCAGCCACAGATTGAAAATTCCTGTCGTCGTCATCTGAAGGGCTGTCATCGAAGCCAGACACATATAGAAGTCGCAGCTTCTCTAAGGTCTCGTCGTCCAGTATCCTTGTAAATCCCCTGAGAAGCTCCGCGTCAGAAGTCTCGATTCCAGAATCTAATTGATGAGCAATCTCGCGATCCCGAGCCGCGATATTATCCAAAAGCCAAGCATCTGACAACAACTGTCCATCACTAACCACCGCAGATCCCATGCTTCGAGCCATCCGATTGTCAGTGCAGAACAGCGACATATTCTCAATCTCCTGCCTCTGCATTTCGAATGCGAGCATTTCGTCAGATACTTCTCCATCACGACCTTTGCCCTTGGCAGAGGAGAAGTAGAGTTCGGCATCCTCGAGCTGCAGTTGGAGGATAAGGTCTGCGGTTTGCTGATCAAGGGTGAAAAGAGAGCTTTCGGCGATACAAGCAGCCATTTTAGTGTTATTTAAAGTTGAAAAGGATTTGAAAGCTTCTTGGTGATGTTAAAGGCTCAAATCAATACCATCATCAATTTCGTGCGGGGAAATGCTTCACAACCTCATGTTCCGCCACAGCCAAGCCTTGGTCAATAACTTGATGCCTAAGGCTTCCATTCAATTTGTGGCGCAAATATTGCGGGGCTGTGCGGGGCTCGATCAATCCAAAGTACCGATCGGCGAACATACACAGATCTGCGCGCCACGGTAGCCACAACGCTGATAAAGACTTCCTATGTGGTTAGGATCGTAAGAGCTTGAGTAAGGCCTTTCTGTACGTTTTAAAAAGTCGTGAGAGTTCACTTATAGATTGGTTATTTCGAAAGCACAATTAGGTAGAAAAGAAGACTCCCTTGTAAAGCAGCTGTATCGATGACGACCCAAATATGATATCTTCGTAAAAGACGTTGGGAGTATATTAGAATAGCTATAATTCATGAATTATAAAAGTATAGAAACTATTACAATTTACGTATTTGATTTCTACGCTTAAATTCAAATTACCTGTTAGTTTTTCCGGCACGAAGGGTTTTCCGGCACGCAGGGATGGATGTTATAATCGTAATTGCTTCCAATGCTAGCAGATTTGGAGTTCGCGACGAATTTGGAAATCTACAATGAAGAAGCAGAGTACATGCGTCTTGAAATACATGAGCAAATGGAGGTCCTGGAAGGTGATGTTTTCTGGCTCGCAGTAGAAGCATTTGAGCGAAGAGAGTCAGTGTCCGAAGGTGTGCTCAGGAGGATTGCTTCTGAAAGGCATTCATTGACGGAGAAATTGAAATCAGCCAACGAAGCAATTGAGAGGGAGGCGATTAAGATAGTACTATGACAACATAGTACTCCCAGACCTTCGACACAATTCAGAGAACAAGGACGGAAGGACTGATTCAGCGTCCTGAATTTGATCGACCGTCCTTCGTGATTCATTATATTATATTCTTTTGGCTTTCCCGTAAATTTCTCAAGATGTTCGGAATATTATAGTATTCGGTCGTCTGATGGCACAATTGAACCTGGCGGCTTCATGGCTTAGAACTTCAAAGACCGAGCAGAAAGGCCAGGGGCTATTGATCGATTTTGCTACATGACATCGATTTATTACTAGGAGGGCCGACAGAAATGAATTGGATAGAAATCATTTGCTGCTTCCACTGAATATAGACCTTCATTTGCGAGTCGTTGCCAACATTGTCCACCGCTTCCTCAACGCCCTCTCGAATGCTCTCCAGAGGTACGACGTTCTCGCGTTCGTTTCTGAGCTTTGACTGCTCCACGGAAGCCAGCAATGCAACGCGAACCCATGATGCTGAGCACCTTCGATGGTTGAGGTTGGTGATGCACTAAACCAAACAACGGCGTACAGGTCATGTAATTCCACAGTAAAGGAGATTTCTTCTTCTAGTATTCGTGCCCATGTAGCCTTGCCTTGACTTAAATTCACGGTTTGCGGAAATTCTGTTGAGTTGAGAGCCAAAATCGGTGTTAGTACTATACTAGGACACGAGAATGATGGTGAACTGATTGGCATCTATAATACCGATTGGCTTTCAGTAACTATGCCCAGCGCTTAAAAGATGGCAGGTCAAGGGTTACTTACAGATGGATTGGATTGTAGCGTTGGCTCTGGTCTAGAAGAAACAGGGCCACACACTGGAGATGTACCGATGCAATGGCCGCTACCCACAGTAGAGTCCAGCCACTGGGCAGATATACCAACAGTACTCTCCAACGGATCGGGCAGGCGCATGGAACCTCTCAAGGCCAAGCCAATTTCCGAGTCCAGTCTCACGCTGAATTGCTCTACAATATCCCTCAGAGGTTTAAAACGAATTGAGGGAATGTTGTCTAGCCAGTCGGGCAAAATCCATCTTTCGTTGAACTTCCCAAATGATCCTGGTGTTTGGAATGCACCATGAAGTTTGATGAAGAGATCGCATAGGTAACAGGCACTCTTGCTGGCACAGATCACCCTCGGCCTTGTAACCTCTGGATGGGTTTCGTAGAAAAACAGAAGCTTGATTTCGGCATGTACTTTAATACCAGACCTAGAATTATTTAGTCGGCGAAGAATGGCAGTATCAGCAGATAACTCCGAGTCATGAAACCGTCCTAATAAGTTGGAAGCTGCTGGCGAGTTGAGCGGGTGTTTGATCAAAGGGAGTGCGGATCCTGACTCAGATGGTTGTTTGACGGTGTTAGGAATGTTGGTCTGGAATGAGTCTATCTGGATTCTTTGAAATATTCGACATTTCCTACGTCTTGCTGCTGACACCAGCTCAGAGCTCGCTTTGAAGTAATGGCCAAGCTTGCGCACTGTGTCCTCAAGAGAGATCCGTTGCTTTGGGCTAAGTTTCGAGGACGTAGCGAGCGCCATAGCAAAGCCAGGCGACTGGTTCAAGTTGTGAGCTAGCATGACTATTTGTTCCGTTATTTCAAAGGCGACAGGATTGCTCTGAGGCGATGGTAATTTCTTCAATTGTTGACAGAGGTCCAGGAAAGTTTTGGACATCTCTCGCAGAGTCTCCATCTGCTGAATCCCATTACCCAGACTGGGGTCGCCATAAAAAGTCCGATATAGTAGCATAACGTGCGATGCAGCAATGTCGTATTTGCTTCCCATTTGCAGGCGCCTGAAGATCCGAGGAAAATCTCCTGCAACGACTAGCCGAAGCAGTATTGTTGTGTTCTCTGCTTCTGATTGTTCTGTCAAGTATTAACAACAGCCACAGATCTCCGGATGAAGACTTACCTTGTCGTGAGGCCTCCTCAAGTATTCTACTTATCTGTCTTAATCCGTCCTCGGTATATGGTACATCGTTATCACCACCGTTGACAGCCATGCGAATGACCATTCCTTGACCATCGTGATCCTCTTCGATACCGATTGCGACCACTCTTTTAGAGTTTTTCGAACGGGATGAAAGGAACGCCAGGTTGCTAACGATCTCCCGCTCTTGCTCAATAGTCAAGCTGGATCTCCAACCTGGTGGCGAGATTAACACATGCTGCTTTGGATGATCTCGGACGGATTCCAGTATAGCGAGTAGACAGATTTTCTGTAGCAAGTATTCTCTGGTGACGCAGCTGTCCCACATGACGATAGAGAGATGATATGCTTCGCCTAAGAACTCACATTATCATGATCGAACATGGGAAGTGTAAGTCACTCCGCATTGTAGCGGTCCTGGAAAATGGCTCCGCGAATTGATCCACGGTCACACTCACACACCCTTGCACGCCCTCACCCAAAACGGCAAGACCGTGTACAAGTGAAAGTGGGGTATAGTATTTCAGAAGAGAGTGTTGTGAAAGCCGCCTTTGGGCACTACTGTATGGAATCTTTATCACTTCATTTTCTTTAAATCAGAACTCGAACTGAATGGTAACCTACACTAAGATTTTCGTTATGAGCAATAATGGCGCTGCCGGTTGCAGAACCTTGCGTCGATGGTGCTGTAGATAAGGCAGAGGCATTCTTCTACAATGGGTCATCATTGGCGTGTTGAACTCCAGGCTATGCAGAACGTGCTTACCCCGCGCGAGGACCCTCCTCATTTGATGTATCTTAAGCCGACGGGAACCTTTTTCAGATAGGTCAAATCTGGAGATGAAATGGGGAACACATCCGGAGCCTTTAATTGTGTGACACGTTGCAAGGCGCTGACGTGCTAGAATTGCTCAACATAGGACGGGTTGTGATAAGTACAGTCTGGCGTCAATGAAAATGGGACATCGATCAGAACGCGTGCCACGAGATCAGCTTGTCATCTCGCAAGCTGAACCGCCAAAGGCATATTCGAAAACCCACTGGCAAGAAACAATGTGCGAGTACAAAAGCCGAGTCAGCAGCTGCGGACATTACAAGGTGACGCTTTGGACTGCATGCGACGACGCCAAGAAGATCAAGACACCATGCGATTATAGTTCCAGTTCCGAAGATGCGAGTACCACAGGAGGACTATGTTATCTTGATGGATGTGACAATAAACCTGGAGGTAAACGCGAGGGTCCAGGTAAGTTCTGTCGTGTTGAAAGAATACTTCAGCTACTTTGCTTTCTACTAACACTACCTAGGTGCCCGCTCTGATGGCGGCTTTGACCCCGATGACGTTGATTGGGACGATGTCTGATGTTATCAGAGCAGATGCTGAGAATGAGAGTATGGATATGATATCTTGAAGTGGAATACGAGGAGGATTATCTGCAGTGGCAAGGAGCGAAACCTCTCTCAGCACCTCCTGCTCCACCGCGCTGTATGTAACCTGAGACATTACAGAGAGAATCTGCCCCAGGGCCCAAATGTCGTTCTGCTTCCGTGCTTCAATTCCCTGAGACCATGGTTCAGGTGCCAGTCTCATCTCTGGCGATAGCCATTTTCGAGTTGTGCCTCCAATCCCACTGACATCGATCAATATAGCGTCATGATTCCTGTTGAAAACGATGTTTTCTGGTTTCAGATCCATATGTGAGATGCCTTTCTGATGGAGGTCATTGAGGGCACGAGTGACCTGGATCGTCAAACACAGCCAGGGGACATCGGACTTGCGCATCTGCATCGCCGTTTGTAGTGTGCCGTTCGGATGATACTCGAGTAGAATTCCTTGCAGACAGGCGGGATTATCACCTCGCGTCGCCTTCGTAGTTCGATAGGGATTGCCGGATACGACAGCGGCAACGAGCTTTACAACATTCTCGCTGTCACGCAATCGTTCCAGATTTCGTAGCTCCTGCTCCAGAACATCACTATCTCGCGGTACGTAGAGCGGCCTGTTTACTTCCTTGTAGACGTGATCGATGTCATCAACGTGTACACGGTACACGCCCATACCGAGTTCTTGTATCTTCTTGATGTCCAATAAATGTCTCGTAGGGACACCGCTGCTCTTAACATCGTAAGGCGGGAATCGCACTCGATATGGATCTTCCTGTACGCGGTACCACAGGCTGTCGACAATACCCGCGTACTCGCTTTCGGGGTGTAACGGCGTTTTCAAATGTAGTCGCTGGCAATGCGTCTCGCACTCTCGCGAGAGAAGAAGCTCGGTAACCGTGTCATCGAGGAGTTGCGGAAGGTCGAAATCGATGCAGAGGCAGAGGTTCTCAAGGTCTTTCCGGCGTTTGGCTGCTTTAGCAAAGGCACTGGTTTTAGCAGATTGAACTTTCCCTTGGAAAGTAAGCTTCAAATGCCACATGCGGTCAGGACAATGAAGAACAAATCTCAGTCCGCGTTTCCTTGGTTCCGTGCCTCTTGCCTCAGTATCTTCTGTGTACGTCTTCGGCGTAAGGTGAATTGTCCATAAGTCTGAATTTGGCGTCGTAGACATGCCGGCGAGAGCGATGGCTATTGCTGGACTCTTGCAGACGAGTTGTCAGACTGAGTAATGGAGAAAGACGGGCTCGGAGCGGATTTGAACGTCAGCTGTGCTTGGCATTAATTACATAAGCGGATAGCGTGCGGGGCTGCCACAAAATGTCCAATCCGAAGTACCAAACCGGGTGGCGGTCTTGCATGATTCTGCACGCCACAGCCGCCAGAAGGATGTTGATGATCTCTCGCATAGTAAGAAGGCCGGGGAACTCGATTGAAATTCCTTAACGAGTTGTAAAAGCAATATAATCTTAGTAGTATACTTATAGTAGAGAAAGTTTGTTATAATGTCAAAAGAGACTCTTCGCAAATCAAATGTAAGACGACGTGAATGGAGTTTTCTTTAATTAACGGCATATAAGATGATGAGAAATAGCTAGAGAATATGATTAACAAAAAAGAATAAGAAAGTTTACATCGTTCGTAAATTTATTAATACTTGAGGTCAAAGTACCGACTATTTTTTCCGGCACGTAGGGTTTTCCGGCACGCAGGGATGGACGTTAATATTCATTCTTACTTGAGTCCCAACCAGTCCCTCCACCATTGTAGATCTCAATAGAACGCAATGGTCTATTTATCTTATAGTCCTCCTTACGTAATTCTCCTTCCGCAATTCTAAAGCATTTGATAAGTATTGATGTACAGCGTGCAAATTTTCCTTCGACATAATTGGTTATGGCATCATCAAAATGAACTGAGAATTCAGACTTTGTCTTGTGATACTGTTCATCCGCACGAAACCGAGCATCCATTGCTTCGTTAAGTGTTCGAAAAGAGGTACGGAATATTCGATATCATAAATCTAAAGAATCTATAAAAAGAAGAACTCCCTCACTTTTTGACGTTCAATTAATGAGACACAGCAGTCAGCAGCCGACTCAGTCAGAATGTTGCCGTACTTTTAAGATTAGCTAATGACTACTACTTTTCAGGCTGACAAGTACTCTCCAGCGGACACGGTCATTATAATAAATAACGCTTCTTAACCCAGTGACTTAACTAAATTTTAGTAAATACCTTCAAATGTACAAAGAGGAAGCCAGAATCGAGCCCTGGCATATTGTTCTTCTATGAATTGCATTTATAGTAATGCAAGGGTCTTAAGTTCATCGAGATCGGGCGGAGATGTTGGTTGATTGCTTATTTCGCTAATTATGTGAAAAACCTATATTTACTTTAAAGTGCAGCAAACGGCGTACAGTGCACCTCCTCCCAAATTAATCCTCATTTAACATGATATTACAATTCAATGATAGCAGCCCCTTATACGTGCCATTTGACCTCCTTCTCTTCTGGTCGTGCCGAGATCTGCCTGAGACCCGACTCTCTGCTGTAATTGCGCAATATTTCGTTTATAAAGCTCTACAATCTCATTGAAAACCGCTGTTGGATTTTCATGCACAACTTTTGACAGATCTGCTTCGTTGTAAATATTTTTGACAATTCCAAAATTCTCATTTGAAACAGCAGATCTCTCCACTTGGCTGTTTATGGCAACATTCGATTGCGGTATTGTACTTGGAGCTGAGGAAGATATCTCCATAGAGTCAATGTTATTTTCGGGCTTAATTTGTTTCTGGCCAGACATGTCAAAAACTGGTGACCGAATCCAATCTTGATATACATGCAGATTATTTCGTTGCGATCGGAAACCAATGGCGCTTGAGAACAAACACCGTACTGATTTTATCTTTATAAAGAGTTCTTGATTGTCAGCACGAGGATGGTTCCTTTGATGACTTCTCCTGGACAGGAATATCGTCGGAATTGAGCTCCTTCATGGGGAGAGAGACGGCGAGTCGGTCCAGTCAGCACCACTTCTTTCGACTCCTACCTGGAAAAGGTATTCCATTGTTTGTGATCCTATATGGTTTTTGGTAAACACTACACAGGATTCTACATAAGATACTACATAGAGTACCGTGACATGCTGCAAATAATTTGTACTCCTTCAACAAAAAGCAAACGAACATGGAAGGTTCTGTAACACAAATATCGTCTTTTTCAGCAGACCAGATCAAGATACCTCAGCATCTGATCCCAGAAAATGATAATATAGCAGACGAAAAGTCTATCCACTCTTCTACTGTTTCTACCGACCAATATGAGCATTCCATGAAGGAAGAAAACCTTGAGCGACAAAACGGAGATATTGAAAAGACTGGAGAGGGTGATGCAATTGGTGATCCAAACCTTGTATGGTGGGATGGACCAGACGATCCGAACAATCCCCTAAACTGGAGTTCATGGTCCAAGACAATACAGATTCTGTTAATCGCAACCGTCTGCTTCGTTACCCCATTGGCATCCTCGATGTTTGCTCTCGGAGTACCAGGCCTCATGAGAGAATTCCATAACACCAGTTCTGAACTCAGTGCATTGGTAGTATCCATCGGTGTTTTAGGATTTGCCTTCGGACCAATATTCCTTGCCCCTTTGAGTGAAATCTACGGACGACAGCCAATATACCACGTAGGAAATAGTTTGTTTGTGGTCTTTAGCATAGCCTGCGCATTAAGCAAAAACCTTAATGTACTCATTATAATGCGATTCATGGAAGTAATTTTTGGAAGTGCACCATTGATAAACGGTATGCCTACAGTCGTCCATTTGATATTGCTCTAACATAGTCCAATAGGTGGCGGATCTATAGCTGATCTAATATGCCAAGAGAAAAGGGGCCGAGCCATGTCATTCTTTGTTATGGGGTAGGCCACTTCTATCTGCACGCAGTGACGAATCAATTCACTTACATGCAAGATCAAAGGCCACTCCTAGGGCCTGTTATCGGACCCATTGCCGGCGGATACTTAATCGAGACTAAAGGCTGGCGTGCGATATTTTGGATATTGAGCATATTGGGAGGCGCTCTTACACTTTTCTGCTTCGTATTCATAAGAGAGACATACCCCGTGGTACTTATTCAAAGAAAGGTTATTCGCCTCCAAAAAGAAACCGGAAACCAATATCTCCACTCCAAATTCGACAAAAGCCTCGATTCAAACAGTCTATTTCTCCACTCGATTACACGTCCGTTAAAGATGCTAATTTTGTCTCCTATTGTACTCTTGACAAGTTTGTATATCGGGGTTGTGTACGGATACTTCTATCTACTCTTCACTACCTTCACCCTTGTTTTTGAAGACAACTATGGATTTTCCTCTGGAAGTGTTGGTCTTACCTATGTGGTAAGCACATCTAAATTGAACTAGACATATTGAGTATCTAAATCGCTCTTACAGGGTCTAGGAATTGGTTCACTAGTTGGACTTTACCTTTTTGCGAGTCTCTCTGATCGTATCTTGAAGAGGTATGACTCAGCAAATCACGTCGATGTCGAAAGTGACCAGTATGTCGGTGGAGTCATCCCCGAATGCCGTATTCCCCTGATGATCCCAGGAGCATGTTTGATACCGGCGGGACTTTTGTTATATGGCTGGACGGCTTCCTACCACGTGCATTGGATAGTGCCTATTATGTCGACAACTATTATTGGCATTGGGAATGTTCTAGTATTTATGTGTGTTCAAACATATCTAGTAGACACCTTCACAATTCATGCTGCAAGTGCGTTGGCCACAAATACGATCATTAGAAGTGTGGCAGGTGCGGTGCTGCCACTTGCTGGTCAACAACTGTACAGGACGAGAGGTCTAGGATGGGGTAATAGCCTGCTGGCGTTCGTTGCGCTTATTCTCATACCTATTCCCTGGGTTCTGCTTGTGTGGGGTGAGAGATTGCGGAAGAGGTTTACAATTAGAAATCTATGAATGTATGAATTCGTAGAGGAACAGCAAGCTGATCCTATATTACCTCTATGCTGCTCTATAGTAAAATTAAGTGAATTAGACGAAGATAGAAACTGAGTGCCAATTATTGGTGAGAGTAGAGCATCATCAAAAAGATGAACCAATATCCCTAACGGGTATGGTCAAAAACGAATGCTGCCGTCCGCTTTTGCTGTGACGGTTCCTCTTAAATGAATATAATTGGCATCAATCAGAAGCACCCACATGGACATCCACTGAGAGATACTAGTCAAACGTCTTCGAGACGCTCCTGCATAGAATGCGATAAAACCACCAATATCAGCGAGCAACATTGTTTACAATTTCAATACATCATTGTATGGAAGTCAGAAAAGTAGAGCGCGAAAGGGCAAGCAAATAGGCTAGATCATTAATGTTACACGAATCAAAATTATGGAATAGAAGCTTCTATTAATTGGTAACGACCGTGTGCTATTATATTATAGCCACTCAGGCTTTATAGCCTTAATAGTTTGCAGCACTGTTGTACTCGCTCGTCCAATAAGCACCGGACCATTAGAAGATGCCTTCGGCAGCAAAGAAAATGTCGTCGTAGATGTTCTTGCCATCGTAGCTACCATAAATTCCAATGCGATAAATGGACCCGATATCATGATAAATGGCCGAGATGGTATGCTCAGTAGGCACAAGACGAAGATCTATCGTTGTATTAATATAGCTAGATGAGAGGGTTGGGAGGTACACTTACTCGTGTGAATGGAGTATATGTTTTCCATGGCTGAAGTGTGGATTGTCTGATCAATGATGGATCTGCTCTATAGGATTGTTGTGGATGCGCGGTATGGAAAAAGCAATGCTGCAATTAACTTATATACTTCTTAGGCGAATATCAAGCTGACCGTTTATTGTCAGCATTTTAGCGTTATCCGGCTGACCTGTACGAAATATGAAGATCAAATTCTCTTTCATGCCGAAGGTGGTCGCCACTTCAGGACCTACTTCGACGCTGTCTTTGATAGGTCATTCGCACTTCTCAAAGTAATTTAGCAAAGATTTCGACTGCCACTCTGAAAGTTATACGATAGGCTGGAGATAGGAGTAAGGAAAGAAAAGCCCCATGAGGGCGGACCAAATCGATATCCTTCCCAGAATGTGATAACAAAAAAGACATCCAATTTGCTGCTTTGGAATCTTCATATTTTAGTCAAGATTGCGCGAGATCTCGGCTGCGTTCCTAAATAGACAACGCAGGCCGTCACTTTTCATTTATAGATTAAATACATATAACCTATGGCACTCATCATTCTCTGCTTGGACTACTAAGGTATCTATCCTTTTAAGCCTTCGGGCAGCGATGTGAGGTACTTCTTCAGGCTGTATTGTATTGTCATGGGAGAAGGGACGGACAACGTTGTTGATCAAACTTCGGAGTGCGAGAGGATGAAGGAGAAGAGGCTTGAGACCACGATAACATCGTGACGGAAATGTCGCACCCTTTGGTGTCGAAACCCCGCCATTGACCTATTCACTAATCGATTCTTCTTCGCACATTTTGTTATATGGCTCTGCTAACTTTCTCCCACTCGTGAATGGTTTAGTTACTTCACTGTGGGTATGGCTCATGAACTGGTGCTCTTAGGAGGGACGCCAAAGACGCCCGCAGCATGTAATATCCCTTTGTGGACTTACAGGTAGAGCGATTGTGAAGACTTGACTTTGGTCAAGCTTTGAGACCGTAAGCTCGTGTGAATCCTTGCTCCGATCTTTGGGGCTTCTTAACTGAAGAATCATAAAATTCAGCCATGGACATTATCACTTGCGCACGGGATCTTCCGCTTTTGAGCTCTTTAGATGTCATTCAGTTGAATTCGCATTCGGGAAGTCGCAGGATCTCATCCCCAAAAGCTTCAGTCGTACAAATTGAAGTCGCGAACCCTAACAATGAGCCACTCAAGCAAATGAGCCATCCGAAGAGGAGAAGAAGGGGCCCTGCTCTTCGCTTTGTCTGAATGCAGTGACTACATGCCCCATGCGAAGTAGGATCTCAAAGTCCACGCCCTAATCGAAAGCCCCAGTGGTATCGACGCGTACTGAATCTGAATACATGAACGTTGCTTTGAGTGATAAGCATTGAATAATCTATAAACATTGGGATGCTGGTGTGGTGGTGCAATGCGTGATAGCAATGATGCATCTGACGGACTTTTCCGAAGACAGTCTCGGTACCTTGCAGCGAAGTGGTCACGGGAATATTGTTTGTTAATTTCAATTTTCTGATAACTTATATTTTTTTATAACTTAATAAAACTTAGAACTAGCGTATATTCTCAATCGTTTTAACTTTTTTTTTTTTTCTTTTGTAGCGCTACTCGAAGAATTCCTTACCCTAAAGCTTTTTTCCCTCTTAGAAGATACCGCCTGCCTTGATAGGTCAGAAGTGAACGTTCGGAGATTCGGAGCACTGCCCTGAGATTTGTTGGGAAATGCTTAGCCTTAGGGATAGAATTCATTCCTTGTTTATATTTCCCATCATATCAGAGATGGAAGCAGATGATAATAAGGCATATTGGGACGAGAATGTTCGGTACTCCTGTATACATTCCACTGGAGAGATCAATCACGATTGGGACTTTACCATTGTCTACAACTTGACGCACCTCGTCGTCACAGTATCACCTGGTCCCCTTCCAGAAGACCCAACAACTCCTCTTCTTGCCCAGTACAGTAAGGCATTTGTCGAAGATGACGATGAGAAAATTCAGCATATACAAGACGAAATCTTGGACCTGGTCTTCGGTGCTGGGTGGCAGAAATTCAGAGCGATAGCACCACCTATTCCAGAAGACAGGCGATCCACCAAGAATTTTCATTCCGACCTTAATCCAGAGACATTCTATTTTCGCCTTGTTATCACCAAAGGACATGCAGAGGTGGTGCCAAAGGATCCTCCCCCACCGCAACTTTATTCCTTCTGTTTGAATCTGAAGAACAGTGCACAGGACTTGCCCCGCTACTCTTCTCGGGATATTACGGTAACGAGCAAGCTGATGGGGTCGGGATATATCGCCAAGGTCTCAGTACAGGGGCATGACATGTGCTGCAAGATTGGCACGACACAATCGTTCAAAGCAGTCCAGCGCGAATACGACTGCTTACAACAGATCACGATATCGGAAAATGCAGCTTTTATCCCAGTGCCGAAGCTACGGGGTTTAGTTGTTGATGATAGAGGGGTCGTTCTTGGGATTTTAGAAGATTTCATTGCGAACGAAGGAAGGTTGAGTGATGTGGTCAAGAATGACGCTGGAGTTTCTAAGGAGAGAAGAGCAAGGTGGGTGAAACAGATTCGAAAAGCTGTTGCGCTCTTGCATGAGATTGATGTGGTATGGGGCGATGGAAAGGCGGAGAATGTGCTTGTTGGGAGTCGAAGTGATGATTGTTTTTTGGTTGACTTTAGAGGCAGCTTTACGGATGGGTGGGTGGATAGGACCTTGATGGAAACTCGGGCTGGAGATGATCAGGCTTTAAAGAAGATTGCTAAGTTCTTGGATGACGGAGTCCAGCCGTAAGGTGATTGGGTGTCAACGGGGAGACGACCATTCATGTAAATTATCTTGTAAACGAAGGTGTCAATCCGGTAGCCACCTAACAGGGCATATCGCGCACATTCAGTGTTAGAGGGTAAAGATCATTTCTTGATTATAGCTCTTCCCATAATGTATTTGGTTTTCTGTCATATCATACCATTGTAGAGACGGGCGGGCCGTGGGAAGGAGGACAGGAGAAAATCACTAGTTATGGTTAATACAGAATGTATAACTCATCTTCTCATTCCCTACTTATAACATAGCGATGAGCACAGGTAAAACTACACTTAATTGAAGTCTTTGGCGGAGAGATAACCAGAATAGCCAATAGATCTTGATCATTCGGCACGGCCCGTGTTGTACTTCGCGTCCGGAAGACATGGCCAGTGACTCGTATCATAACACGTGTGTCAAGGGTTACACCCATAGAGTAGTCTTGGAGTGCTCCAGCGACGAAGTCACGTAACGGAATCTTCTAGATCTCGCAACGTACGTAGAAGGTTCT
>QYAL01000189.1:0-16599 GCA_003988805.1 Ploettnerulaceae sp. D365
ACATAGCTTTAAATATCGACTGGGAATCCTCATTTTCCAAGAACTTATTCCAATGTTTAGTTTTCTCTATTCTAATAGAATTAAAATATAGATTTTTAGTATTATTCATGTCGGTGATTCCGCAACAGGAAACTGCGGTTGCCTGATCAGGGAATTCCTCGCTCTCCGCCCTGGCCGCTGTAGCGCCCGCAGCCACGCGGCCGCTAGCGCCGACCCCTCCAAGCTCAGGTATAAATCCAACGCTGCCGCCCACATCTCTCGCTGCTCTTTCCTCACTTTCCAACCCCTCTTAATCTTTTCCAGGCTCCCATCCTAGACCGCTATGCCTCGGCCTCACCGCAATCCGGCGCTAACCACCTGCGCCATGCCTCCTCGAATCCTCGAATTGTCCATGCGCCCGGCCAAAGTCGCCCTCTGATTTGACAACCTCGCTGTGAGTCCCCCTCTCTTTTCCACTTACAGGTATCATAGTTTGGACTTTAGAGCTGACGATCCTTGTGCAGCTGAACTCGGCCTCGCCGACGCTCTTGAACCCAGCAGGTCTGCGAGCACTGCTCAGCTCTCCCGCTCCCCCGAAACCCAATCGTCTTCGCTTGTTGATGCAAGCTGTATGTGTAGGAAGCACGTCTCTCCTGACATAGTCTTGCGCCAGCATCAGAATCCTTCGGACGCCCCGATCCCCAACAGGCTTCCTGCAAGGCTCTCGGCCAACGTTGACCCACGCCCTCTGCTTTGGATTGGAAGTTGGAGTGCTAATGGTACACGAGGGTTTGGCAAGAGCCTGAAGGATTCCAGAAGATGGTCTGGTGGATGCTAGGCACTCCTGTAACCGCTGCAGTGACGGGTCTGTGATGACGTGGGGCTGCGGTGGAGAGCGAAGGGTGCCTTGGGTGACATTGCCTTACTGGGAGGCCAACATCGGAGTGGGCCAGATATCCAGGTCTCCAGCTCTGTTAACCCACCTCACCTGACCAACTATCTGCAGGTCTCTGACGCTGGTGAAATTTCGGGTTCCAAAAGCGCAGGTGATAGGGGCTGGCACGTAGGGCAGAATCTGGGTTCAGCTGGTATGGGGTTGGGCACGTCGGAGCACGAGTTACTCGATCCGCTGGCTTACTGGGTGCAAATCCTTCGTCCTGGTACTATTCTGGGGTCGTTTGCGGGATGCACCGGCTCTGTTCGCATGAAGTTGCGGTGCTGGACACGGACAAGGACTTCTTTTTTGGGATTCATGAAAAATGCAGCTCCAAGAATAAAGCTAACCCTTTCGATTTGATTCGCCTTCTTACGAGGGCCCAAAGTTCAGGAACGAAGCCTGCAGGATACGACCCACCACGGAGTAGGCGTTGATCCGTTTCTTCCTACATGTCTGCCTAGACTCTGGCTCGCGGATACAGCAACATCCGGTAATGTTCCCCCTGAGATTGCATACGCCTTGCTCGTTCTGAGTTTCCTTCACTTCCTCGACGATCGAGAGATGAAGCTGTGATCGGTACAGCTGAGGTGGTAGTTGAGCGGGAGGAGTGGTTCCGCCAGTGATTATGTCGTTAGGCAGTATGTGTGATGTCTGAAGCTGCGTTATGCTATACGGTCATTTCTGCAGATCACACTACGAGTGAGGCATTTTCAAGGAAATGTTGGCAGACCGGAAGGGTGGAGCGGCTGGGGGGGGGGGGCTGAGAGCAGAGCAGGATTTACACAAAGTAGCCTGGTTGGTGTTGGAAACCCGGCAGTGAAGCTGTTGTATTGGACGGGTATAAGAGGGGTTGTCTGCCGACGGTCTAAAGAGAAGAGAGCATCCAAAGCTACCACTCCACAATGTCCTTTCTGTTTCTCTCTCCACCTCCAGAGACCTCCTTGAGGATCTCCCAATACGATCCGGAAAAGTTGAAAAGGCCGAAAAAGTCAAAAAAAAGGCCGCCCACCGGAAATCACTCACCTTCTACAATTGACACGCAGATTAGTGCTCATCGCAATCTGCAGGAAAGCGAGCTCCGCAGTTTGACAGAGAAAGCGTTACGACTCCCAGTGGCAGAAAGTCCCAGTGATGCTCCGGGACCGGAAGCTTGTGAGGTGAGCAGCCATGGCAGTGTCCAAGGGACGACTGCAGATCAACTGACGAGGCGTGGAATCAAACATCCTCTATCCATGGCAGGGAGTGGAGTGTCTCCTGGCCTACATGTGGCAGATCAGCATGCTCTTGGCCCAGAGGTCGACCATGCTCAGGTTGAGCCCGTAGGTAAGCAGATCCCACGGCGGGCAGCAAATTGAGACTCAAACTAATTAGTGATTACAGAGAACGATGCTATCGATAGTGATCTTCCGGGCGACCTTGACTCCCTTTTTGGCGATTTCGATATCGAGTTCGACCGCTACCCTGCTGAACAGGAAGTTAGCTCTGTAGCCGAATATAATGATAGTCGTGCTACCAAGCAGAATACAGACATGCCTGCTGAGCAGATCGACGGTTTCGTGGCAGGAAATGAGTTTGAAAAGAACAATACCCCGGGATCCAGCACCCGCCAACTTGAAGAGCAAAGGGGTGATGCAAAACGGAAGAGGAACCAGAGTTAGCACAATCTTCTTGATGCCATGTATACGTCTAACGGATTTCAGGTGATTTGCTGGTCGTCATCGATGGCAGCAGCGATAGTGGAGCCTCGGAGAGCGACGCCGAGAGTATGTTTGAGAACAGCGGTTCAAAACGGCCCAAATCAGGGCCTCGTGGTGACAGTCCAGGTATGAGTGCACTTGCATGATAGAGATGGGTAGTAGACTGACATTTTCCAGGTTCCTCTCTTTGCTATAGTGATAATGATGATGTTGCAAAACCTTCCACGCGTCTCAGAGTCCGCCCTCCACTTCCTGTTGTGGACTTAGCTAAACGGCAAATTGACTACTCCCTGGCTGAGCTTCACGACAGCTCTAATTCAGTTCACGATATCGACACCGTGATTGATGCTGAGGATCCTGATAGCGACGATGATGATGAGCTTTCCCATTCTCCGTCATGGTACCGCTTCAGACCCAGCACTGCCACGATCGAAGGCAATGGTACCGGGATGGAGGCAAGACGCCGCTACGTTGCGCGAGTTGAGGATGTTTTTCGTGATCGAGAATTTCACGAGGTTCTTGGTAAGGAATATATTGATGGTGAGGTCCATTACTTGGTGGATTGGGTTCCGACCTTGGTGCGAGGCCGTGTATTGCACAAGGCCAAGGCGCAGCCTCTCATCACCCAATTTGAAGCAATTTGCGAAGCCCAGAGGGAGAAGAAGAAGCTCGTCAGGCCCACCGATTGAACGGATCTAGAGTCACAGATGGGACGCACAGGAAACGTCAAGGCCGGACACGGAATATGCTTTGAGGCCACTTGGCACCTACCTGAAGCAAATTGAGGAGCATCACAAGGCCCTCAAGATATTTCTGCTGGCCGGTGTCCTTGTACCCATGCTCGATTGAGTAGCGCATTTCCAGACCTCCGAAGAGCGTGCCGGTCTTGATCGGCGACAATTCTGATGTGGTGATGATGTTGGTCAAGAGCCAATCAAGAATCGCGATCTCCACTTGCGATGAGGCATGAGGTGACTGAGAAGTTGGAGGTAGACGACAATGGGAGGTGCGGAGAGAAACAGCGATCTTAATATGATGAGGTTGAAGGATCAGGAACGGTATCCGCCATCCCTGAAGCAGCGATGAGAGCCATGAAACGGACTGCGAGGATGACAAAGACTCACGACCTCGAAAGCGGCGGAAGCTACCCCGTATCTATCCAAAACCCAAAGTCTCCCCGCCTTGGACGGTCTCACTCTTGCGCTATCCCTAGCCCTTCCACTTGAGATGGATGATTGGCACTTCCAGGCGGAGGGCAGGACCCCCAAACTTCTGTTGATGACTAGCATCACCATACTCGACGAACTCTCGGAAGTCCCTTCGCTTTAGTGGAGTTATCACAAGTTGCGGACCATTAGTAATGGCCTTTCCAAAAGATTCTCAAACACAAGAATCGGGAATAAAGCAATGCATAATCTCGACTTTCAGTTACCACACATCTCACACCTGGCTATACTTTCATTTGGCAACCTGTTGTGCTCAAGAGGAGGCGGGTTCTTAATAACAAGTCTCGACCTATCTGTCTGCTACAGGTTGTCATGACGCGACGGATATTTTGTGGTCGCAGAATTGTCGATGAATAATGGGCCGATAAACCAGCGTTAGGCAACGGGGACGGAAATTGTGAATAGGAATGGGATGTCAAATGGGAAATGGGAGGGCAGACATTAAGTCACAGGTTGCCCACTGAGAATTGTCATCACAGCTTCTTTTGTCTGTTATTGGCTGGCGCAGTCACTTTACGTCTTCCCCACTCTAATTCTCGAAGTTCTCAGGTCAGCTAGTTTGCTATTTCCAGACCCATTTGGCCCCGTCCCAATACTTAGAGCGAGATTCGGCTGTGTCCCAAAACACCCACATGTTGAGATCCGTGTCCCAGTACTTGTTCATATTATATTCAGCATCCCATTCCCATCCCAGTGATTGTTGACTCGATGACGCCTCGGGTTGCCCTGTTTCGGGCGCATCAGTCGACAACTCTGCTCCGGCCATAGAGTCTTTGACGGTAGGAAGCTTCTTGTTCGAAAATGTCACAGTGCCATCCGGATATATATGAAACGATGTGAGCCGATTCTTCCCTTTCAGATTCTTTGTACCTATGACCCCCGAAACATGATACGGATCTTCACCGGTAGGATGTGGGTTTCCACTTAAGATTGAGTTAGAACATTCTTTTCGTTGCATGATTTGAAGAGACTTGCTCACTTAATTACAGCACGATCCGCATTTTCGGCGAGCTTGGGAACTTGATCGACCACCCTCTCCATAATCCTCTTAGCCCAATCCACTGGTTCGGTGGTACCGTTGAGTTCCCATTTCAGCGCTTTCGCGGCTCTCACAGTAGTTGAGAACATTCGAGACATGGTTTCCAACAGGCTGTAGCCTTCCTAACTCATTATCAGCTCGTTTCCTGTACACACAATGCTTTGGGATATTGTGGACACGAAATAGAGACAGGTTGGCAGAATACAAACATACTAATAGTTCTGTCCAAAAAAAGCCCCCCACAGAGAGTCGTTTTCAAGAACGAACGGACAGTTGGAGAGTGTTAGGAAATGTTCAGGCAGTACTGATGGCAGTCTGGTATCCGAACGAGCTCTAATCCAAAATAGACAATTGACTCCGGAATTGACGAGGTTTTATACTGAGATGGACTCGGTATGATAGTGAGCAACAAACGGTGTAATTGAGAGAAACATGCAAGCAGGGGGGAGTTGCCAAATTCATTGGTCAACAACGGCTACAGAGGAATGACATTTACTGGTGCGAGCTTGTCTTGATACACGACAAAGGTTAGGAAACGTCCCTGTGGTCCTGCACTTGCAGGCACAAGAGAGAGTCGACAATTCTCACAACTGTGTTTATTGGTAACAAAGGGAGCATCCCTTCAGAGGTGACCGAATCTGCCATTGCCAAGCAAAGCCAGCAGGGGTTGGATGAGTTGATGGGGGATGTCGATGTGCAGGAAAGGCGAAGTCAGGGTTGTCATGCTGCCCCACCACCAACATCGACACCTTTCGCCTTTCCTGTGCGCCGACC
The DNA here is from genome assembly GCA_003988805.1 of Ploettnerulaceae sp. D365. Lineage (NCBI taxonomy): Eukaryota > Fungi > Ascomycota > Leotiomycetes > Helotiales > Ploettnerulaceae > Ploettnerulaceae sp. D365. The sequence continues at coordinate 5,653 of QYAL01000189.1, forward strand.
AGAGCTTATCAACATCGACACTTTCGCCTTTCCTGTGCGTCGACCGGAGCTTATCAATATCGACACTTTCGCCTTTCCTGTGCGTCGACCTGAGCTTATCAACATCTCGACACTTTCGCCTTTCATGCACATCGCCGCCGCACTTTACTCTGCAGCGCCACTTTCCATCCTGAACACGTCAGTCTCAACCGTGAACACAGCTTTTACGCCAGCTAATGACTACCCAAAACGATCAGTCCCATCACAAACAAGAACATCAGTTGCATGTCACACCTCTGCTTATCAATTCTGTGGGCAATATTAGCCCTGGTCTAAGGTGGCCAAGGATCTCCCCTGAATATTGGGGCTGATTGCGGCACGACATTGGACTGCAGTTTCAGGTCGCCAAGCTGCCTAACCATAACTCCGCACTAAACTGTTTTAGTACTGGACAACAGGGCGCTTTTACGACATCACTTTTATCGCCCAACCATGATTGATCGGAAACATCGCACGACACCAACTGTCATAATGCCGGCATGCAGACCTTGGGTATTTCACGGATTCAAATATCTTCGACATTCATCTGCTACTGCGAAAAGCTTCAAAATGACAAAGGGTGCCTTTGCTAGTCCTCGAGTCCCTCCAGGAAGCGAATCATCTTTAATTCTCAATCCTAACGTGCCAATTGAGGAAGAGGTGATCCCCGATTACAACCCTAAAGTTTTCTATCCGGTGAATCCAGGGGATGTTTTTCACGACAGATATAAGACTGTGGCAAAGGTTGGATGGGGAACTTGTTCGACTGTATGGCTTGCTCGAGATCTTAATCGGTATGCGCCAAGATCCCTTGGATTTATTACTCGTTTGACCCTTTCACAGAGAGCGGCAAGCAGACCGTTATGTCGTTCTAAAGGTCAACAACTGCGACTTTTCCGATAAGGAGTCTGCAGAACATGAGCTGAAAATCTCTCAGCACCTGGCAGCGGCGAATCCTTCGCACAACGGCTACCCACTCGTGAGAACTGTCATTGACAGCTTCGCAGTCACGGGACCAGATGGAACACACATATGTTTGGTCTATGAACCAATGAGAGAATCCCTCCGACTATTTCGGCGACATTTCGCAGATAGTAGATTTCCACTACCCCTTCTTAAGGGATACTTGCAAATGCTCTTGATGGGCCTCGATTATCTTCATTCGGAGTGTCAAATTATTCACACAGGTGAGTCTGATTCTATTCTTAACGCTATAGAATTTCCCTAACTTTTCAAGACATCAAACTCGATAATATTTTGGTGGGGTTCGAGGACCCTTCTGTGATTGAGGATTTTGTGCAAGGACAAGTCGAAAATCCTATGGCTCAAAAAATCGTGGATGGTCGATCAATATATCGATCACACAATGACTTTGGACCACTACGGTCACTATATATTCTGCCAAAAATAGCCGACTTTGGTCTGGCACAACGAGGAGATAGTTCGCAATTGCATCTACACCCTATTCAACCCGATCACTATCGTGCTCCAGAGGTTGTCCTAGGCACGGGATGGACATATAGTGCTGATATTTGGAACCTTGGCGTTCTAGTGCGTCCCCTGTCGTCCTATACGAGATGGCGATGTTACTGACAAGAGCATGATATAGATTTGGAATCTATTAGAGAACAAAGACTTGTTTACGAGGGTCCATTCGGTCGAGGGGAAATACAACAGCCAAGCACATCTCGCAGAGATCATTGCGTTGCTAGGTCCTCCTCCTAAAAAGCTCATTGATCAGGAGAGAGACGGACGCACACGGAAGTGGGGACTTGCTATTGAGAATGCCGAAGGCAAACTTTGCGACAGAGCTAGTACATATTATGGAGGGCCATTCTTTGACTCCAAAGGTAAGATTCAGGAAAACGTCAAGTGCCACCGCTAACTTGTAATTTCAGGTGAATTCATGCACAAGGATCTAGTTCCTAGCAATCTTCACTTAATGAACTCTGTTACTTCACTTCAAGGAGAAGAGAAGAATTTGTTTCTCGTCTTCGTACGCAAGATGCTGCAATGGTTGCCTGAAGATAGAAAGACCGCTAGGGAGTTGCTAGAAGATCCATGGCTTGATGTATAATACAAAGGGGTGAAGTGCGGCTATATATATAGACTGAGTGAATTATTCTTATATGTGCTCAAATATTTCTTCGTGATATACTAATCAGTCTTGGAAGATCTCGTTCTATCGTGGATGGTCCCCATTATAAGACTTCTAGACGCATTTCTTCATGCTCCAGCGCGTGCATACCGCTAGCCGAGTCCTGCTTGAGAGCATGCCAAAGATCCAGTCCCAAGACTTACCCTCCCTTTTGCATGCAAGCAAGGGCTGCTCACCTAGAGGTTCCCATGATGTTCATCCTAGTGCTTGACCGTCGGTGACCTGCGCTTTGCGCAAATATCAAGCCACAACTGAGTAAGATACGTCCGGGCTCGCAATCCTGTTCCATTTTGCTAAAATGTTGCGAAGACAAGTCGATAGTATTGAGGCGCCGATCTCGCCATCTGCCGAACGCTCTCGATTTCGCTTTGCTGGGCGAAAGGTGTAGAGTATCAGGAACTTCAAGACAGGAATGCGCGGCGTCAAGCTGATGCTCAGCAAATGTCTGAAACCGTGAACAGGCACAAAGTTTTAACCCTAATGTTTCCTGCGAGTCTTCCGCACATTAGATTCATGATCAACGTCCCTCAACCCTTCAGAAGGATCAGCAGCTCGTGTCCGGGTCTGGCGAGTCCTCTTATGACCACGTACATTAGAGTCATCAATATCTTCATTAGGCTCAACTTGTTGACACTATTGTGTCCTGGGAAAAGGCTTACAGACCTCACATAGCTCAGCTGGAGCGCCGCGTTCTTGAACAACGCAGAGGGGATTTTTCAGGCAAATCCTGTTTGAGAAAAACGTTTGTCGCCGAGAGACTTGACATTACGGAGTCCTCATGGAGCGATGCTTCGAATGATTGGTACTCTAAAGATGAAGAAACTGCTTTCAAGCTGACGACCGCTTTCAGAGCCAGTTCCTCCAGGAGTCTCTCGAATCTTTTCAATGATCGCGCTCTCAGAGAACCGTGTCAGAACAAGTCCATCTATATTACTCTTGAGCCCAAAGGTGACAAATTCCTTTCAGTGTGCCCTATTATTCCGGTACTTGAAAGCGACTTCCTAGGTATCTTTTCTGGAACCATCCGCTTTTCAGAGGACGTCAACATTAACCATAGTATTCCGGGACCAATAAGGAATCTTTCGCTAGACTACTCGCAGGTCACCGGGACGCTTAGTCAGATGCAGGTGTCAAAGCCTGGCGGCGATGCGAACGTACGTCTCGAATGGGAGCCTGTGAACGAGATGGATGACACGGGACGTTGTGTCTCGTGGAGAATCTTAGTCTTTGCCATCAAGGCCATCATGCCCTTTGAACCACTTATCCGGGCCGCGCCTCGGCAAGAGCAGTACCTGCTACACCGGGCATCAGAGTATGCAAAGAGAGGCTTCACTAAGAGGCAACTTATACCGCAGCTGAAGGCCTGACTTGTGTTTGAAGGGGTTAATTGTAGGGTGGATCTACTAGCAGATCGCCTCGGCTGGATCCGATGTCTCGTTCGAAATATATTGATTCCAGAGTTGATGGGTTTTCAATTCTTGTTCGCTTTAACTATTTGTCCAATTCAATAATTTAAGATAGCCGATCGCCGAAACAGTATTGTGAATCGTGTTGAAGAGGGAGAAGAAAGCCGTTTGTTTCACCAGATCGAAGGAGCTTCTGCTGCTATGGCCACATTTGAAGGTTTTAATTTTGGGACTACACCGTCCTGTGACTTCTTTTATCCTTTATGTCCCGCAATGCTCTCATTTGGACTCATTTTTACTGTCACTGTCCCACGAATGATGTAGTGCTTTCCGTTATGTCCTTGCATCTCTACTAGTATGCTATCAACAGGGCTGTTTTCATTATCTGAGATTTGGCGAGAGGCAGCGCCCTCAAAGATTTGGGCGTCCTTTAACGTCTTATCTCTCGCCGCAGCCCTACCAATATATACACTGTCATCAAGCTCGCCCTCCTCGTTGCGACGGTTTTCACTATCATTGGTAGCGATTGGCATTTCGATTGGCATTTCGTCAACAAACAGGCTCTCTTCTTCCACTTCACCCCCTCGTACTAGAATGTCCTGTCGTATTGCGGACTCGGCCTCGGCCGCAGACTCAGCTCCAATCACGTACTTGGTGAACTCATCCCGATGGTGAACTGCTCTAGGAGCACCAAGGGACCCGGCCCCGGTGCTGTGTGTTAGGGTCGCCCCCTTGTGGATGGTCGGGGACACGGTTGCGCCCCGAGAATGGGCCTCTCGCTGGTGTGTCAGGAAACTCTCTTGGCCATCAAAGCCCCGCTTGCAAAGGATGCAGTGAATTACTTGGGAAAGACCACCATAGAATTGAGGAATTGGACGCCTAGGAGGAGGTGGCCCACCGAAGCACCTGCGAAGTTGAGGTTCTGTTCCAGGCCGAATAATCCAACGAAGTGGAATTCCCACGATGCGACCTGGGTTAGCAATTACAAACCGAGGGCACCGTCTCTCGAAATCGTGCTTTAGAACTTTCCGAATCTTGTACTTTGTGTATTGGTACTCCGGATACTTTTGAGCAAGCCATTCGTAAATTTCAGCTACACTCATTTCCGATGTCTGCGCGTTCAATAGACACGTGGCGATTAGATGGACTCCATGCCCTGCTTCCATTGGCAACATTCTAGTGGCTCGCGTGCCTTGACGCGATTCCGACGAACTTTGAGAGGTGATAGAATCCATCCTTGACCTGTGCTCTTAAGGCACAAGAAACACTGCCGAATAAAGTGAAGTTGATATAGAGGCAAAGTGAAATTCTTTAACATAAGGTGATGATGAACGCTAGGTATGTAATGTGTCATGTATATCTGATAATCTTATAGAACCCAAGGCGCCATATTTGGCTTAACTACAATATTTAATTTTTGGTTGCTCAGGCTACGCTGTCCATTTTCGGCACCATAAGTAGGTGGCGTCAGCCACTTTTGGCGCCACTCCCGAGTTCGTGGGACAACCCCGCATAACCCCCGCAATATTCCGACCCGTCAAACCAGCCGTGTGCAGCGCCAAGATTGACGACCACCTCATCTAAGAGATTTCATATGGTATCTCGATAGAAGGTCTTTGAAAATGAATACTCTGCAGCCAATTTTAGCTCTAAAGTCCAAAACTTGATAATAAAACCGCTCAAAATTCTTCATTTAGGCCAAAATTGGACGCGCTACAGGATGGTAGTCAGGCCCTTAACCTAAAGAGCGGGCTATTTTCAGCTCTCGGTTCGGGCACCAGTTATATATTGACACTGAGATAGTGTAATGTACTGTATAAATGCCCCAAGGCTTGTTAACAGTTCTAGCAAGACGAAATGGGGCTTTGACGTGCGAGGAAGAGGGGCGCTCATCTCTTGATCCCCGAGATCGATAAGATTTCTAATTGAAGCACACAAGTCGGTGGGGCAGGCACGCTCGTACGGAGATTTTGGGCTTCTATGAGCTTACATGCTAGCACGATAATCATGGGTAGTGCGGGAATCTGGGCTGCCACCAGAATCAAGGCTAGTAGAAGCTCATAAGGTGGTGGGAGTATACGGGCTCGTGCGAGATTTTGAGCTTCTACGAGTTCACATGCTAGCACGAGAATCAATGCTGGTACAAGTTCGTATTCAACCACTTGGATCATGAAACCCTTGAGGCCGTAGTGGGCGTAAGGCCAGTGCTCCCACGCCCACTGGGGCCTTGGGATCGTTGTGGCCTTGGGAGCATGTTTTTGAGGCCATCGCGGCCTTGAGAGCAAGTAGGCAATAGGCACCTTCCAGAAATAGCTGTCTCCAGAAATGATACCTCCCACCAATAGTGGCCTCCGCAGGATACAAAATTGTGACTGCAAAACCTGTACAGATTCTTTCTATCAACAATTCAGTTGAGAGTGACCTACCCCGATCGGCTCGAACTAGAGCTTCGCGTAACATGTGTATACTATCAACTTCAACTATCAGCCCTACAACATCTTCGATCAAACCCTTCTGCTAACCTTCTACAGAATACGCAGTCAAGCCCAAAGCTCACGAACATCTTCATTTTAATCATGCAGAAAGTCCAAGCCCAGATTATATAGCATGGTGATCCCAAGAGCTAGATTACTCCTGGAATCTTTTCTCCTGGGAGTCATAACGATTCCAAGAGCCCACGGGCTCCCGGGAGGAAGGCTTCCAGGAACGCGTTGGCTTCCAGGAGCTTTACTCCTGGGAGCCCGTGGGCTCTTGGGAGCATATGGGTTCCTGGAATCCACACACCTAAAGCAAAAAAAAAAAGACTGATCACAGCAAGATGACTTAGTAGGGAGCGGGCTTCAAAAATGGCTGCCTCCAGAAAAGATCCCTCCAGAAATAGACCCCTAGAAATAACGCCTCCAGAAATCGCTCCTCTAGGAAATGGCTGTTCGATGTAATTAGCCGTTTCGTTCGCCGGGTTCCAATTTTGTGAGTATGAAATATAACAACTTAAAATTATTCAATTTTATATATGGTATATTCAGATCCAATCAAGTTCTCAAACTGAGGATTCGATCCCCGGGGCAAACATGTCTAAGCAATTGCAAAACAGAAAGACAAGAAAGAATACTCAGGAAAATTTTCGACGAAGGAAAATCAATCTCATCAGCAAAGCAGATGATCTCCACCGCTTCTTTGGGGCAGATGTCTTCCTGGTTATCCGAAAGAAAGGCAAACACTGTGGATATAACTCGAGAGAAGAGCTGGATTGGCCGCCAACAAAGGAGGAGCTCGTGAGTCTCTCCTGCCATCTTAGGATTACCACCAACAAACTCTTAGGAACATGAGATTAGGACGCCAGCAGACTTTAATGTTACTAAAGGAGATGACAAGGCGGCGTGAAGGAATAATGGCTTTGGAGAGCATATACTTAGTGTAGGCCGCTAGAGCACTGACTCGGATGTTATATGCCTGACTGAGAGATTTCCTAAGGGGTGATGAAACACGTTTGCGATAGCTCTAAATTAACAAGCATAGCGATATTCATATCATATTGCTTGCCATCTCCCCGAAATCTAGAGAGCCTTGCATTAGGCTATGGTGAATAACTAAAGAAGATGAAGCGTAAAAGGGAGCAATTGTAAAAACTACTTAATCTATTGGTGTTCTCCCAACGTGTGTGGCATGGCTCTGGAAGCCATTTAATCTATTAGTAACGGTATCAAAGACTCAATCTATGCTGATGTTTCGTATGGGTCACGAAGTGTAGAGCACTCCCTATGAAGGCCGAGCACCCTTGGTATGGACAGTCAAAGCCTTCACCGGCAGCCCGAGGACAGAGATGCTGAGCCCGGATATGGCGACCAAGACTATCAATACGGGAGAACACATGGTCCCGTTTCCGGGGGCCTGCCTCCTCATCAACCCATTTGCAAAAGGCACAGTATAGCATAGGGGCTATGGGCTGCTCTTTGACTTCTATAGGAGCCATAGAGTCCCCATCTGAATCTTCACCCGGTAGCGTCTTGGTTTCCCAGTCTACATCAGACTCCACGTCGGTCTCCCCTTGAAAGATATCCTCCTCCTCCTCGTCGTCGTCGTAGTCTGCATCTGTACTCGCATACACGGGACAAGCCTTTGGACGCCCCCTTTTCTTCGGCGTCTTGTACTGATGAGGGGTTTCTTGCTTTTTGCAGAGTCGCACAAGGTTATCAACAAGCTCGACTCGCACTTCAAGAATTTGATCCTCGGTCAGGCCATCAAGCGGCTTGAAGAGCAGTTTGGCCACTTTTCCTCGCTCCTCAAGCTCATACTTAAAAGTAGGTGGGGTGATTATGTCGATTGGACGAATGCCCCGTAGTTGTCGATCGACTTCGGCAGTATGGACTGTCTTGTGAAACTCTGCGATGGTCTTCTCGAGCCAATCGTCCTTTAATTGGCGTTTCAAGGTGTTGATATCGGCTTGTATGCTTTTGTGTTTCTCGAACCACTTCGTTCTTTTGGCTGACTTAATGATGAGGAAGCCGTGATCTTTGAGATCTCGGACACACTGAGCACGCTCTTCGATAAGCTCAAGGAGCTTGGGGTCTTGACTGATCTCAAATTTCTGCACGTCTGTCAGAGCTTTCGGGGCTCTCTCATGGCAAATTAGCCTGCCAACCGCTCGGATAAGATCATCTCGTCGTGTAGAGCCAAGGTAAATCGCCTGACAGTCCCGATCGATGAACGACGGCATATAGTACCGCTCATAAACATCTCCACGATGGCCCATGATCTGTCGGTGCTCTTCGGGAGTTAGTGCTTCTACGGTTGAAAATATTAGCCAAGCTCAACATTAATTCAGACGAATCTTTAGGGGTGGGATAAGAAGTGCTGAGAACCTACCCTTTAACCTCTTCCCTGAAGCTCGCCGCAAGTCGTAGAATTCAAGCTTCTTCTCAAACCCACTTGTCCGGCCGAGGCGGATAAGATGGTGTCGGTGTTTTGAGTAGTCCAGAGCCTTAGTCTGAGACATACGGATCCCATTAGCAGTGTGCTCGACATCCCGAAAAACAGGCCTTTGTGCCCAGTCCTCATCCCATTGGAGACGAATGCGATCGGTATTAGGTGGGACAACCAGACTATAAACATCACTAAGAGAAGTGAGTTTATTCTTAAATGCACTATCGGCAAGTGCTAAAGCCAGCATAAAAGTGACTCCGCAACATGCGAGATCCTCTGCCTCGTAAAATGCAAACACTTTTCTGGTTTTAATTAGTCGGCCAACGAGATAGATATTAAATATGGGGAACAATCCTACTTACCTCTTTCTCTTCCCACCGGACCTCTTAACACGCTTCAAGTTGAGCTTCATGATAACAATAGGCGGTCGCCCTTTAAGCGGAGGTGGGAATAGCTGGAACTCAATGTCCTCGTATCGGAGTCCAACAAGAGCTTTAGGTCGAGTGGCGGTACATCCAGCAAGGGTTAAAAAGGGTGATAACTGAACCCTAAGCCGCTCATGGGCAAATACCTCTGTATCGCGCACCCAGTGGGCGTTTTGGAGTCGGCAGAGATCTTCGACAAAAAGCCCTGACTTTTCTTTTTCCGAGTCGTCGAGGCCGAATGCAGGCGTCAGAACTTGCGGGATCCACTATGCGAAGTGAGTATGACAGCTCAGGAAGTTGGAGATAGGCAAAGTACGTTACGCATATCATACAAGACACTCTCTTTCATATATTCTTCTGCTAATCGCGCGTATACCATACTGAGGATTTTCCAACGCGTGATAGCAGAAGACTCTTTCTTAATTCGCGAGTGCTTTACCCGCCAGAAGAGATATGTCTTGAAGAGGCTGGGTTGGCACATCTTGAGGGCCGCGTGTGGGTTTTGCAATATTCTGATGAGGGGCGAGCCTGGGTTTTGCTTTTTTAATTGCTTGACAGTGAAATCGCAAAACCTGTTGAAATACAATCAGTAAGCATCCATGTCGAATAATCTTTCGCGAGACAAGAGACTTACTCTTCCCATTTTTCCAACTCTACCTCCATCATAGCTTTGGTTTCGTCACAGGGATTAGATAACGTGACTCCTTCTTCCTCAAACTCTCGCACCATTCGCTCAACATCCATGGGTTCAGTATCGGCATCAGATTCAGAGTCAGACTCGCCATCAGTCAGAGAATTGTAGCCAGAATCTTTGGTAACCTCAGAGTCAGAATCAGGAGGAGAGTTACCATTGTGAGTAGAATTTGATTTCCGCGCCCGATTCCTCCTCTTCAACTTTACCCGTGATTCATATGCTCGAGGTTGTTCCTCTCCGTTTGGCAAAGTTAGGGGAGCTCCTCTTCGGCCATGGCGGAGGGTTTGACGTTGAGCGAAACGTCGGGGGAGACCGACCATTGTGAGAAGAGACGTGAGATCCGCTATGTGAGAGGAGAAAGGGCTTGCACAAACGACTGAAGCTGACTGAAGGGATGTCGTCGATGACTGTGGTGGTAGAGTTAGGAAAGGACTGTGCTCGATATTTCAAGTAGCGGATTTCCACTTGAATCTTCTTGTATTGCATGTATGACTTCGATTCTCTGGCTTCCTGGACCAAATGGTAGCGTCTGAGAAGCTTGTGAATACAACTCGCTCGACGTTGAACAAGCTTAGCAATACGCTTCAAGCAGCGAATTTCGGTTTGTATGTCGATGTATCGCTGGTACCGCCTTGATCCTTTCGCGGCCTTGGTCGTGCCGTAGATAATTTGAATCTCACGGACAGAGCTATCACAATGTTGCACCAGCTCAGCGATGCGCAGGCTGATCGAACTCATGAGCGCTAGAGAGTAATGGAGAGAATTGAATATAAAGAAGCGAAAAACGGACGATTGAGGGCAATAGCATAAAAATGAGGGGGTTATTGGAGTGAGAGATGAAGGAGTAATGGAGCGGAGTGATGAATGAGTGAGTAGGTCAAGGAGGAATGAAAACTTGAGAGTCGAGGGCAAAGCGGCTGGAATATATACATTTTTCAGTGCAGGAGCAGGAAGTTGAACAGGCAGTGTGGTTCATTTTCCACTTAGAAACTTTCCTTTGGGGGGTAGGGAGCCCGCGGTTTTCAGGGGGGGATGTGTTCCGCCATTTCTGGAGGTATGAATGATGTTGGAAGAATGATGGTTTGGTTAAAACGGCGATGGGGGACGCTCGCCAAATTTTTGGCGGCCTTAGGTTGAGCCCTCAAGCGAGTGGAAAGGCAGCGTAAAACAGCGGGCAGGTGACTGCCGAAAACGGCAGTCAAATCACCAACATCTAGATAATAGTAGCTTCTTTAAGTTCTTGTATATATAAGGAATACCCCGAAGCTTTAACCTTACGGTATAACCTTTGCATAGATTTACGTAGGGTTTTTAAGTCTTCGT
>QYAL01000190.1:0-16442 GCA_003988805.1 Ploettnerulaceae sp. D365
GCTTACGGAAAAAGACGGAAATCAGCGGATCATAAGCCGAGGATTTAGGTGTTCGGAGCTGTCACGTGACCCGAACTTTTAACTTAGGCGAGGGGGTGGTCCGGGTGTCACGGGCCAAAGGCAAAGAGGTCAATGAACAATTGGTTGTCTGTTGTACAAGAAGAATTAACTAAGGAGAAAAGGAACGTCTTCCGTACGGGAAGATATTTAAAGGGGGAGAGCGGCACGGGCCTGTCGCCTCTCCACGTGACGTCTGTATGCGAAGGTCTTGACCGAGCGTACGCTACGGGTGCAACCCGTTACACCGGGCGAAGGGTGGTATTATATAGATAATACTAATTTAGCATAGTATAGTAAAGATATTGGGAAGTGAGTATTACTAGCCCTGCTTGTTACGAATTTTCTAGCATAGCACGTGTACTAGCCAGTATGGCCCTGAGGCTCAGAAAAGCCATGCTGAGGTCACGTGATGAATCAAGACTTGGGCCTTCGATCCAGCGGCCAGAACCTAGTAGTATTCTACTACATACTCAGCTACAGTCCCCCCGTACTCGTGATACACCTATCCCTCTCAAGAATCCAATACGTTATATACTACTCAATATAACAGCCCGTAACAGTAGGGAGACACGTTATTTTATCTTATTTACCTGTGAGGCGGCCGTTTGACCCTTGTTTCCTGGTCATTCCTATTGTACCACTTATTCCCGCGGACTTGTCATCCCCTGATACCAGGACTGGTTCTGGTATCAGAACCTTAATAGCACTATTTATAATATAGTATCCGGCCTATTTGCGTACTGTTTCCATCAGAGTACTATACCGAAGAGTAAACCTCATGATTCGGAACATTCGCGCAGTGTTTGTAAGCATAGGTGAAAATTTTGCTAAAAATGGCCGATTTGAAGCCCTTGTTATCAATAGAGTATACTGTATGGCAAAAGTTCCTCCGGGGCGACTTGAATCTCATCCTATTCATTTATGGGTTTCTGCTCTTGCATTTCTTAGCGATGCCGACGAAGAAGCTGCGCAGATATTTATCAGTGGTCTCCTCGACCCGAGCTTCTGCGTTCGCAGGCATATCGACGCAGTTTTGAACAATCCCCAACCTAATTAATATGCTCTGTCATTTCTTTTGATAATATCCCACCGTAATGTCTTATATTGCTTGTCGATCAACAATCATGTTGAAGCCCTTTATAGATTCATTAGTGGAAATAATAGTGAACGAGGAGTTTGCTTCCTCACAGATATCTGTAACTGCCTCCTGATGGGACTCCTGACAAAATGCAGCAAAGAGACTGCAGTGCCTTCTGTGGATAATAGTCTTGTGGCATTAAGCATTGCTCTCTCTCAGGCAGTTCAATTTGATGAACGAGTCATATATTCCGACAAGGTTCCAGGCTTGCTCGCTCTAGTCGAGCGTCTTGTTACCCTGGCGGGAATATCTGAGGAATCTGGTCCCTATTGTTTCATTATGAACCGCGTTTGGAGGCTCCAAAGATTAGTATCCCGCTTGGGGTCCGAAAATATGAAGAACGGTATATCTGTCAAACAATATTCTCGGTCTTCCAGAGATTTAGGTCAGCTTTACGGATTGGACATTCCAGGCACGAAAATCTTTCCCTATTATGTCGATATCAGATCTAGAAAACTTGGTACAGAAAGTCTTCTATCAACCAATTTCGGTGACTATGACCACCTCATGGGAATTGATCGATTGCTCAATGCCTATTTCCGTTTACTTCGACACGACTCTCTCAGCGCAACAGAAACGCAGATTAGCATAATACTAAAAGCACTACGGAACAATCTCGTTGACCGAACTCAGAGCGCACGGCCCAAAAATTGAGCCTAATGTAGGCGAAAGCAAAGTGTCCGCTATTGATTGCCCTCTCATCAGCTTTGATTAGATAGGTAGATAGGGTCGTAGACAACACTGCACTACTGCACTTACACAAGAACATATGGCACGAGGCTTTTGACCCTTCTATTCCTCGTGCGTTTTATATTGCCAACTGTCTCTGTGCTTGTTGTCCCTTCACCCCCTTCCGCCCTTGCGAAGCAGGCTCACCCCCCTTCATCCCATTCCCTATTGCTGTGCGGTTTTTACCCACTACAGCTGAGATGCTGCTGCTGCTGCTTTGTCTTCCTACATCTTGTTTTCGAGAAATACACTTCTCGCTGCCACACAAGCACGGCTTTTCCTCCATGAAGTAATCTGGTCCATAATTGACCGTGATTTCCTCGCCGTCATATATGTCCCTTAGTGTCTCGAGCACCAGCGTGTATTTCCCAGAACACCGGTACCATTGAAGTATAGCGTTATGATCACAAGAGTGATTAACGTATCGTACCAAGTTTCCAGTGTATCGACAATAAATACGACCAAGTATAGGAGCTCCACTTAGATCGTCTCGCCGTATCTGTGCAGACCAGCCATCATCAAATTCACGATGATCTGGCACAAGGGTACCGGTAAGTGGCATCAACCTAATATGCGCTTTGTATACTCTTAAATTGCCATGGTTATTGAAGACGCACTTCCATTTTGTTTTCTTGTCTGTGTTTTTGGCGGTCGCAAAAACACCCTTGCCTTTACTCGTTTCCTTGCAATCTCTTACGCTTAGTCGATTTCTTGCGCCCATTTGTTCGATAACGCATTTGCAGCCCTTTTTCTCGTCACACAGGTCGCAGGGATTTTCATCCTTTGGAATATGGGTTGGGCTCTGAGGCCACGCCCAGTCCTTCGGCCAACACTCGGGACGTCTCCGTGGCCGTCCGGGATTGTAGAATGCCAGGCCATACAAAGTAGTGCACATTTCTGTAAATCCATCATCTGTTTCTGCTGATTTTGCCGGCCCTGCTCGCTGGAAGAAAACTTGAGGAGGCAATTGAATAGCATTCTTGTGCTCTCTATTTGATCGCCGTGATGGCACAGGGGCAGGCGCTTGCGACTGTGATTTGCGCTTCGGGAGCGTCTCCTTGATAATACGGTAGCGCCCATAGTGGGGTTGTAATACGCCGCGACTGTTAAAGGCATTACTGCCAGGGAAAACCCTCTCCCTTCCTCTTGCTTTTGCTAGCGGGCCTTTGGTGAACTTGCCCCCGACCCTGCGATGTCCAGGCGGGAAAGATATAGCGAGCTCATGAATGTAATCATCATGCTCTACAAGTTCAGGTTTAGCATTGTTTTGAGCTTCATTGATATAATGCTCTCTTTTGCTCCAAGTAACACTCTGACCAGAAACCTAATCTGAGGTCAATATAGAATCACAAATGGTGGAAGGGCATCAGTACGAGTGCATATGGTTCACCGGTATGACCCTTGACATGCCGGCGCAGTTTGTCGGCGCTGCGAAAAGCATAAACGCTCTCGCTCTCGCCATTCCGCTTACACTCAAAACAGACCTAGAAGAGAATAAATGAGTGCAGGGCTCCAAAGTCGGTGGGCTACACTGACGTGCTTCTCTGGTGGCAGCTGGTGTATATTCTTATTATGTCTTTTCAAGTGATCGAGTCTGTTATATGCCTTTCCTTCACACTTCGTGCATGCCTTGGCTTGTAAGACGACGAAAAGTTTGATGCACGAGAACTTACAAATGGCTTCAATTTGAAGGGTTTACTGCAACTCAATAGAGGAGTTAACTGACTATCATTAGCACTGATATACGAGTAGAGAGGAGCAACAGACACGTACATCTCCACGAGTACCTGGAGCTGAAGGGTGACTCGCAATCAAATAAACTTTTTGACATTGTTCACCAAATGGAGAGATGCTTGCCATCACCTCCCTTGATTGTGAGTCCGACCGCATTTTATGATCACCCATTGTCTCCAAACACAGGCAGCTCTCCTATACTTCTTGGTTATCAGTTTAAAGACAGCTGCACGGGAACAGCGGCTTACTCTGAATGTGGTCGTTGGACAATTTGATTCTGCTGTATGTCGTGATTGAAGCGCGCGAAAATGTAAAGGGGCACGGCAGCTTTACATTTGCTCGCGCCTGGACCAACTGGGTCAGGTGGCGGCTGCGAGGAATCGAATTTATGCACCAACTGCAGCTACCTTTTCGAAAAACCTATAGGCTCGTCATTGTATTTCTATTTTACATGATTTAACATAATATATATACTGTACCTTAATGTAAAGATGTGTTTAATATTTGTGAGTTTCCATCGTGTCGCACTGAGATTCCTCCCACCATCTTTGGTGTGCCTGTTCCACTGTAATGCCTGAATTGAAGCCTGCGCTTCTTCCCACCCATGTCAAATTCGGTGTGCGTGTCCACCCTGATCAAATGCTCTAAAAGGCCTGCTAGGGGCTGTAACCCGCTGGTCTCGCCCGTCTTGAAGCCTAGGCTTCTCCCCACCCATGTCAAATTCGCTGCGCGTATTCACTGTAATCGATTTCAACGCCCTGGAGCTCGGCGAGGCGCGGTTGCCCAGATCTTGTCGCAACGTCCAAGGATCAAAAGGAAGAGTAAAGACCATCTCTGTGGACCTTAATGGCATCCCCAGAACTGTTTGCTTCTCTCTGCTCTCTCCCTACTGTTCTTTATTCTCTACCTCTATTCCTCCCATCCCCTTCCTCTCTTCCCCTCCCTCGCCTCGTCCCGTCACTGCATTATCATGTTCATTCAAAGCATCCCCACAGACTTGAGATATGTCCCCCAAGTGTCGATTTTCAGCCGGCCGTCACAAACTTAATTCATCACACCAGAAATAGAGGATCGCGCCTCGCAGTCTGCACAATGGGAACTGAGTGCTGCTGCCCCTCCCGCGCTCGCTGAATGATGGCGAAAGCAGCACCATGGTCGCAATGGCGGAGTAAGTATCGAGAGTAGATTCAGCTGTAGACGTCAGTGGCAGCGCACCCACGAAACCCCTCCTAAACCATTGGTTACATCCCCCCAAAACAGGCAGTCAAAACATCTCAGCAAAATGGAAAGGTATGATTAATGAGATGAATTCTTCTGAAACTATATGTTCTTAGTTGCACGTGCCTCCATTGGGCGTCTTGGCCACTCTGATTTTCAACTACGCAGATAGTGCTTCAGTTATAAGGTTCATATTAATCCCAAACTTCTACCTGTTTTTATTCTTGTGCCTGCTGTTGTTGTATTTGCTATGCATCTCTGCTACTCGCCGAAGGCGAAGGATACATGCCGTATCTTTGGCTCTGATACACCGTATACCCATCATAATCACCCTGATTCATCGTCATAGGCCGTAAGTCCACCTCCTCATCTAAGGTTTGGATGACCAAATTTATAAACTAAGCTCCTCGTTTAGGACTGGCCTGCGTGAGTGCCGCACCTGGAATATCCTGTAAAGGTACCAGCGGCACCGATTCGCCAGGCTTGCGTCGACCGCGAATGCTCTGCCGATGACCTTCACGCAGAGTATCTATTTCATCACTGCGGTGTCTTCCTAGACTCTCGCGAAGCGTATTATCATCTAGGCTGAGATCTCCAGACGGGTTCTGGCCAGACTCGGTGGGCTTAGAGGGAGCGAGGCGCTGGTCCTTTTTAGCTCGTAAGACTTTCTCGCGAGCATCAGCAGCCCATCCATCGGAGACATTTACAGAGTAGCCAGGGTTCGTGGAGCTGCCAAGTGGCTCTACTCCGCCGCCTGGACAGTAAATAGGAACTTTGCGGAGAGCAAGGACAAGAGCACATATGAACTTGGATCGGCGAGCGGCGCGGACAGTTTCATTATGCCAATTTTTATGTTTGATTTCTATCTTCAGCTGCAGTTTATCCATGTTGCCTATTCCTGTTGCTTCGAGGACGATGTCGGATTGAAAATCACGCGAGTTGTCGTGGCTACGGACGAAGTTCTCCATTTCCTTGCGGAGTGCGTCAATATCTTCAAGGGATGTGTCGAAGGAGATGAACATATCTAATTGCTCTGTCATAGCCTTGGAGCGGGTAATGTTTTCGATCCAGAGTAAGCGGAGGTGGAGTTGAAGACTTGCATTCCGGTGATTTCGGACGCGATTTTACCGAACGCAGATGTGATCTTATCTCCTAATATCCCAACGTTGGAGATGAGCTTCAGATGTGTAGCTGATCCCGCTTCCCGGTAAGGTCTTGTGGCATTTGCGAGTATGGGCTTAATAATATCGTTTATAGCATAATCCTCATTAACGAACTCCTTGCATTACATGGGAAAAAGTGTTCTTGAAGCTTCGTAGAGAAGTTTTGACTGAATAAATAGTCCCTCGAATGTTCGCCGATGGTTGTTAACACTAACGAATTGGACAACCAATTTCTCACCGAGGAACAGTAGAGAAGCAATCAGGCAAGGGCCCAAAACCCTAGTCATGATAGTCACCCAGTACTTACTAGGTATTCCCTCGTTCAATTTTGGCGATACCAAGGCTGTGAAAGTAACTAGACAAGTCATAGCCCATCCTACCAGCGACAGTGGAACCTCCACAGACTTCAATATTAGAGCATATTTCCGAGTTCCAGAACTGGCAACTCCGCAGAGAAACATAAATACCCATGGGATAGCCTTGGCAACAAGTTTCGAAACCCAAATGCTGAGCCAAACGATCTCGATCCAGAACCAGAAGGGGGTTACCCTGACCCCAGTATTAGCAAAAATGGCGTGAGGATTGTGAATCGCAAACACGATGATCGGAGCAGCGAGGAGGAGGGCGACTGGGAGGACGTATACGAGGTATCGAGTGATTATGGAGAAATTGGCGATCTTGTGGTAGAATCTTCCCAGTCCATTGACGGAAACTTCTTCGCCATCTATGTCACTTCGATTTCTTGAATGTGGCTCCTTCTGCCGTCTGCCACCAACACCGTGATTAAAGAGGCTCTTCCTCTCCTCATCCTTGAAGGTAGGTTCTTGGATCATAGCTTCGTTGCCCGCTTTTCGCGCTCCTGTTGAGATTAATCGTTAAATTTGGTTGTGGTCTAACGGATCTTCGGTGTTTTTTCTATGATGATAAAGAGGTGTTATCTGTTACAGCATTGCTCTGTTAAACTGTCTCTCTGCTTGTCAGCCTGTCTCTTGCTCACTTACTTACTGTCAGTCAAAGTGTCTCCTCTTCGCCCTCGGTACAGAACCGCATCATCTTAATTTGCATAATTACCTATTACCATTTCTATTTACACCTCTTCTCTCCTCACTCCTCTCTGCTCACTCATCTCTGCTCCCTGCCATATCCTCGTCCTACGGTGCCAGCGTTAGGCCGAATCTTCCCGAAGTGCAGCTCTCCCAGGGTTTTGATCACGCCAGGGCTAGTCCGCCAGGCATCCGCTTATACTCGGTATGGACTTGCAATAATTGTATTTTCAAGAAGAATTCCCTGCTCGTATCCTCATCGGTGTCGTCTACGTTGCCACTATAGGTAGCCGTCCGCCAATACGACCCGTTGAATGGTGGGGGCAGTGCCTCTGTCAGCTTGCGTAAAGTCAGTCAATGCCAGGTCGTATCCTCTTCTTCTGCTGATCATTTGTTGGTATGTTTACGTACTTGCCCACCTCAGTACTAGCTTCAGCCTGAGATCTTGTGGAGCAGGGGTTTCTCTCGTCCCCGCGTCAGTGAACGGCATCATCTCTCGCAGAGTTCTCTCATTCTAACCACCGGATCGCTTTGTCTTACGTGGTTGAAGTAATAAAGTACACGAGGAAGCGCTCTAAAACATTACGAGTTCTCGAGGTAGGCAGCAACAATGAGAATGTCATCCTCATCCAAAAGTAGGACGTGATCAGTCGTAAAGTCAAAGCAAAGAGCGGGCCCGAGTCTTTATAAAGCCCTGCAGATGTCTATATTGAATTGTTCTTTCTACCACCTAATCTTCACTAAAACACGATCTTAAGTGAACCACACGCTTTGTGAGCAGATTATTTGCAACAGCCATATATAGCCTATCATGGCCATGATCGCAAGAAAACAGAGAATATCTGCGCCCTGCAAGTCATATCTACCAAACCAAAGCGTTGCCGGAGTTATTGAGGTCAGGTCGGAAGTCATAAAGAATTTCAATCCTGACAGGGAGGGATGGCGCAGAAGAGAATACGAATATCTACAACGTGATCGAGAAGCAAGGGTGAGACAAAAAACGCTCCTTAAAATCGATTCAATAACACGAAAGGCTCCAGGAAAGACGGCCAACGCCAATGCGGATCTAATCCAAGAGGAGACTGACTTCAACTCTCTCCAAGATTACAGCCCACCTACATGTACGCTGGATGATGTAGGGTGCCGAATGTAACTGGAAAGGAGAGCCGTTTGATCTTTCCGAAGACCCAGAAAGTCATCTTCTGCACCCAGAAGAAATATTACTGGCTGCTAATCTTCGTATGGACTGTGCGACTTATCTTACAAATAAACGGAGAATATTCATCGCTTGCGTCGAACCTATGAAGGTCGGCAAAGATTTTAAGAAGACGAACAGCCAGCAAGCATGCAAGATTAATGTCAACAAGGCTTCTAAACTCTGGGAAGTCTTTAATAAAGTCGGATGGTTTGACAAACGACACTTCTCTAGAGTAATTCGACATCACTAATGGTGCTTACATACTAGGGGGTCTACAAAGATTTTCTAGAAGACTATAACGAAGGTAGCCTGCCGTCAACGAAGAAGAATGATGCAGGCTGTAGAATAGAATCAATTCTTTGCTCATAAATCCTATTGTTATTTTTAGTAACAAGCGACCTCGAGTCATGGCTTTACCTCTTTGTCGTGCTAAGAGCGAGAGAAGCTTCTGGAGATCACTAAATGAAAGTAAAATTACTCTGTGCTACGTACCGTACCATAATATTTGTCTCCCACCGCTGTTGGACTCGTTGGCAAAAATCAAGGTCAACTTAGCCACATTTGGCTCAGATCCAGCTCTAGACAAGGCGAAAGGAAATTTCATTAGTGATATTTGGGGGCAACTCACAGCAACCGAACACCTAACATGCAGACAATCACAGCGCAATTAAAGATGATTGTTTGTTACTATACTGTACTATATCTGGCCCTGTTGCGAAATCATTCAACCTCCAAAACTGTCCTTGCACTGTTTATCAACCTATACCAGCTTCCATTTGTACTCCTTTCCGCAGCTAAATGCAAAATCAAGACTAACGATAACCTTGCTTAGCGCAATGGAGAGAGAGGCGCTAAGCCTAATCAGGATATATCCTTGTTCCCACGCGTCAATTAGACAAAGAAGGTTATCACTCGCGCTAGCATCTTTGTATTCATCCCTACCGAGGTTAACTTTTAAAGTCATCACTCCATTTGCTAGTAGGGCTCGCAGGGGAAGCTTATCGTTGTGCTCTCAACATCGAGCCCCATGTTTTTCCTTCACCACCAGGAGAACGGTCATTATTCCGCACTAGGATTCAAAGATCCACTCGGGACGTCAAGGTACATTTATGACGCGGTGGAGAAGATGCATGAAAGTTGTAATTTATCCTAGCAGATAAATGCATTCGGATAGTTCGTCCATTCATTCTGTGCCAAAGGTCTTGGACATATAGAAGTCGACCTCCCTATGTTGATCACGGCTTTTGACAACCTTGTTTGGGGTTTCGTTGCAGTAACGTCAATCTCATTTTGCTCTGACTAAATTGTATCTCCTTTTCTCTTGAGTCGTGTTTAAAAATAGCGAATATGGAGGAAAATACATAGATTAATAGAAAAGCTGTTGGTAAAGCGCCCAAGCTCCTAATGTTTTCGCATTTCTAGCGCCAACTTTCCATAAGTTCTCATAATCAAGGATCCTTACGGTGGTTTTTTCTCCTCGGTCCCTCAATCCAGCAAGCCTCCCGTTTAAGTCTTCAATCTCTTACCGGTCTACCAACCTCTCGCATAAGTATAATTCGATAGACTCATCCGAGCCGCCTGGAGAGGGGTACATAGCACGTTGGAGACCATTTGAGATCCCTGATTCGTCCAATACTTGCTCCAACGCCAGATCAGTCATGTTCTTCAGCTCATTCGTCATAATTTCAAGGCCAGTCTCCTCCTTTATCTCGGCGGCTGCAGTACCTTTGAAATCGTTGCTTTCCAACATTCCTGTAGGAATCTCAAGGAAGGACAGGGTACCAGCTGGTATCCGTGCCTGATCTACCATGACCACATATCTCTCGTGCTCTGAACCGGTTGGCCGAAGAATCATAAGGATAGCGACACTACCACCTCGTAGGAAGACAATGCCGGGTAAGTAGTCGTCCTCGTTCTGTTCATTTCTGACGTCGGCTAAGAATTTAACAAAGCCAATACGTTTAGGCCCACACCAGTCAACTGATTGAATCTTAATTGAACGCAGCGTATAAGTCGTTTTGTCTTGAGAAGCGAGTGAGGTCTTCAAGGTTGTCGCCCAGTCTAGAAAGGGACGATGTGCTAGAAGCTGTTCTTTGGTGATATTTTCGGTCAGATCCACGGGGACAGGTTGCAAAAAACCGTCGAGATTGAAAGATGTCGTCGACATGGTCTGTTTAATAGTATTGTAAATAACCGAAACAAAATTGAAGTGCTTCTGTTACAACTTCTCTTGGAGACTGAACTCTTTATATATCTTAGAATTCGTTGTAAAGTTGGCGCAGCAAGGCATACAATTTAAGGATGGGGGTGCAGGCAGATCCTCTCAAAGAGGCTAGAGTTGGGATTTCAGCTTCCTCAACTCGTACTCTAGGTAGGCAGTACGAGCCACGTAATAAAACTTTGGCATCAGCTCGATGGACTTGGAAAAGAGTCGGCATCTTGGTAAAACCTACTCCGATAGTTCAGTCATCTTCGAGTCATCGAGGCATGAAGTCATGCATATTCATAAACCGCTCAGCTATCTTTGGTATGGCATCATTTTCCTTGAAAGCCATTCATATTCTCGATCAACTCAGCCCTCTTCGTGTCATCATTGCCCTTGAAAGCAGAATGTCATTCTTAGTCTCGAACAACTCAACGGCAATATTGCCCTTGAAAGCTTGAAAGTCATTAATAGTCTGGAGATACTCAGCCATCTTCTTATCGTCAATGTGTTGAATGACTTCACTCGACGAACTTTCTTTGTAATACTGTACGTTACACCTGACACTATCTTGATACCCTTTAAGAGCTGAGGTGGAGGCTGAGTCTGAATGAAGCTAAGCAAAAGTAGTGACCGGTTCTTTAGTTCCATCTACGAATTTGTCACCTTGACAACAGTATATCAAGTATAACTCTCCTGCGGATCATAGATCCATTTTGCTCACCGGGATTTGCTTGGCAATATCTATATAAAACGAGTTCTGAATTATAACTCCTGACACAGAACAACAAGCACCTCTCCTCGCGATATCGGCATCGAAATTCCTGATTCAGCTTTCATAATAAGTATCATCAAAACCCACAACCCGAGTCGTGGATTCTGCAGCGATATTATCAACACCTTCAAAACTCTCAAACAGGCAGAGTGATACTCAAGAACACAATTCTAGTGCCGAACACGCATGGGAAGAGGCAGGAGCCCCGAAGATTCCATCCGGCTTGTCTGTTAATGAAAACATCGTCTATCAGAGATTCATAGAACTGCGAAGGACTCGGGGATGTAAAGGCCAAAGCCCGCCTGAGGTCGTTGATATAGAGGATTTGGCCAAAGATTATGATGATCTGTCTGGTAAAATTGCTCTCAAAGAACTTCGTCGTCTTGGCTTAAGTAAGTAATTTTTGAAGCAGTTGCTTTATTTCAATTTCCCAATAACTTTGCTATGACGAGATATATTTTACACGGAGAATATGTCTTTAACAGAAGATATTCCAATTTATGCTACTTAGTTGTCTCTCTACTTTCAAGCAAAGCTAACCTCAGACTTTTTTAGTTAGACTCAGAGGTTTCATCGCTAATCTCTATCTAGCTAAGGACTGTGCAAAGTTTGGAAGGGTTTCTTGGACTACCTCGGTCTTGAAGATATGATAATATGCTGGGGCGAGCAAGCGCAGGCCGACCCGTTGAAACTGGAAGACCCAGAGCCTTGGGAATTTCCCTACGACAAGGCTTACATCAAAGATTTGTCTGCTATACACGTATCTTTTACCCCTTCCGACCAAAATAAACTCGATAAGGCGGACCGTCAACGCATACGACTTTGGAAATGTGGGCTCAGGCGAATGAACAAGCAGCTCGAAATAGGACTTGAGGGAAGAGCTTTTCGGCCGGATATGGTCTAGTAGCGAGAGCGGAGAATAGTACCCTGTGGATATCTGACCTACAAGCGTTTTGTCTATCTGTAAAACAGAACAATTATATGTTTACGAATGCAATGCACTTTCCAGCGCACTGATCTTTATCTAGCTATGAAACGTGACAAGATTAACTGATTCCTCGTAAGCTATCAGATAATCTGAAGACAGTTTAAACGATCCTCCTGGAAGTCGAGCGCGATAATGGTAAAAACAATATTAAGCCGCCAAAATTAATACGATTTCGCGGCGATAATCGATCTAGCAGTAGCGACTAAATTTCAAAAGTTTCTCCAGAGTCTTAAGATATCATTAACGGCCTTTAACAGAACTGCTGCAACAAAACTGAAGACTCCAGTTTGACAAGATTTGTTCGCTAAAGTCCGATCGGGCAGTATTTGGATAATATTGCCGAGCGGCAAGAGTCTATCTTCTTCCCGGCCGCATAGATCCTGTGTAAATTCAATGTTTGATTTATGACAGCTATTATCTTGAACATAGCTTGGAACTTTATAGTATCAGAAGTCATACTAGCACGTTAAGTCAAGACAGTAATAATTCTATATACGTTTCAAAGAAGTATATATATCCTAAATTTCCAGATTCACGTATGCCAATTGAACTCGTTGTGAGACTTCCACATTTTCAAGGCCTATAACTACCCCTTACCTTCTAATTTGCCGTTCTCTAATACTATTGTATTTGATTCCGCGTTTCTGTCTATACAGATCTTAAATTCCGTCCATAGAGTTTTCAAAGCATATTCCCTCTTTATCTGTTAAATCACCAGATCTCACGATTCATACCAACTAAACCAAGAAAATTTAAGCGAGAGACTAACGCCAAGGGCGAATCTATAATGATGACTCCGTCAACTCTCCTATTTTCAAGAAACTCTTTGGAACGCTTAGTCAACAAGGGGGGCGCCCCGTTATACCTGTCATATCCACCTACGGTGTAGTTCAGAAAGAGTATTATCGTGATCACTGGTTCATGTAAGCAAAATAATAACGTTGGATTTCTCAATACTATTATTAATATTTTCTCTAGCTGCTTCCGTTAACGATGGACATAAAAACTGGATATATAAGTTGCAGCTTTTCATCAAGACTATGTGGTATTTTGAGCCTCATATTAAGCTTTTTGGATCTTGTTTTGGCCATCAAATTCTTTGCAAAACTATTTTAGAGTTAGATGTGAAACAAATTGAGTAGGAGATTGGTGTACAGCCTGTCATCCTTTCGTCCGATTTCGTAGATGAATTTAGTGCTGTAACGAGTTCAGAACTTCCCAATCCTATGCGGATTCAGCTGGTCCATCAGGATCATGTTATTCCTCCGCCAAATGGGGTCCTCCCTCCAAATTGTATTATCCTAGGCAAAAGTGCTCATTGCCAAATACAAGGCGTATATTGGCAACGTCGTATGCTGACTTTCCAAGGCCACCCTGAGTTTGATCGACACTTGTGCAGAGAGACTACTGAAGCTTTCCTTGTAGAAGACTTGAAATTGGACTCAGGCCTCAGAAATAAAAGCTTGCAAGGCATCGATCAAGATGATGACAGTTGGTGGATAAGACAAGCTATTTGGAGTTATTCTCTATTGAAATTAGTCATGCATTATTAAAGGGATTATGTTTGCTTCTGTATTAGTAGTCCGGTTGATATCATAAACATATTATATGTCTATTATTAAATTCGTTAGTTAGTAGTATCATCTAAATCTCGCAAACAATGTCTGACATCAATGTTATCTATGCACGACTATATAAATATGCCAATGCACTGTTTTATAAGAAACCTGGCCGAAATATTCCAACTTGTTTTCCGATAGTATAAAGCAGGAGCTTTGTTTCATAGAGCTTCAGAGGAAGCAGACAATATGGGTTTTTCCTACACCACGGAGCGACGCGCCCAACGAAATGTGGACCCTGGAGCACTGTAGGTGTGATAAGATATCAATCAAGAACAAGGAGACTTATAATATCAAACTTCCAGTGGAATTGCTGTCTTTGCAGTAACTAACACGATGCTGGCATTTCTTCTTTTAGAGACCAAAGGGATTCATAAAGACGTTATTATAGTTGGAATGCTGTGGTTCGTTAGTAGTCTAGGTTCTTGGGTCACAGCTATCCTAGAGTACATGGTAAGTCTCTAGATAAATCTGTTATATTGTCTAACACTATACAGAATAGAAAGGCCTTTGAGTTTACAGTCTTTGCGTGTTTTGGCGCTTATTATTTCTCGTATGCTACCACGATGACTCCCGCATTTTCCGTGAGTTCCGGATACACTACTACGAACGAGTTCCAAAACGCCATTGCCTTGCTTTTTCTGGCATGGTTCTTTCTGTTTCTTCTCTTTACCATTGCTGGTATCAAGACAAACTTAGTTCTACTCATAATATTCACTTCGGTAACTCTAACGGCGGCGTTCGTCTCGGCATCCCACTTCATGACAGCAATGGGCGAGGACGGTACAGCGCTCAACCTCCAAAAGATACTTCGCATTATTCTCGAAGTAATACAGCACTAAGATTTCTCACTAATTCTATATCAGGCAGCAGGCGCTTTCCTTATGCTTGGAGCGTTGGCTGGATGGTATAATCTAGCACATACGTTGTTCAAAGACCAGAACATAAGATAGGCTCTTCCACTAGGGGAGCTCAATGGGTATAGAAATAGTCAGGTATAAATTTATCATTTGGCTGAGAACAATAAGGCTGACAGGCGTAGATCGAGACCGAGAGTCAAATTAGTCGTGAAGCCCCAAAGATCGACCTTGACTTCCCAAGCAGGGTATAGGCGGTTGACGAGAACATTTGCACAGGGGTGGAGGATGAAAGTCGCTTGAAAGCATGGTAGGGGATCTGGGTCTGTATTTTCTAAGGATCTCGATCATTGTGAAGTTTGTGCGAAAGAGTAGAAACACATAAGTTAAATATGATATTTTTCAGTCAGCACCTCCTGCCTACACAGCACGAAGTGAGTTGCTGGAGCATTTCGTGCTCCAGTGTTAATTGATTTGAGGAGCAAAGAAATTGCCACTCCATAGCCGCTTAACCGTGAAACGGTATTGTGTATTGTGCCGCCTCTCATGATGAGCCACCTTATCACGTCTTCTAAGCTTATTTTGGCCGAGAAAGCCTCACCCTACCCCTGAGCGCTTTGCAGTCTGAATGACTCTCACTCAAGAAAGTTACCTAAAAAGACCCACCGAAAGCTGATACCAACTGTATCCCAAGACTGTTCAAGTTAGGAAGGTCCAGCGTGCTACCATCTTGCCACTATTCAGGCATGCACGCACCTGACTAGGTCCAAGAGCTACTTAAAGAGACTAGAGTTAAAATTGAAGACAATAACATATTACTAGAGTTAGGTACCTGGGGAGCCAGCTGAGAAAGGTCCCAGGCGATCCCGGAAGGGACGCCACGAGCCAACTTGGAGCTCATAGTCTACTAGTCTTAGAGGGATTGGAGTTCCCATTATCAGTAGGCACAGCCACATTGGTGGCTACCTGGATCTCAATCAAATACAAATAATATGCGGCCTTTAGCATGTGGTACAGATCTTGTTGAATTGTCTATAGCCGAACTCAACAGCGTCTTGTCTAATTTAACAACTCATTCGCGCCTATTCACTATCAGCAACGAACAGCATCGAATCTTTGAATCTACTCCATTTTGTTTTCAGGAGACCTGAGTCTTTAAAACAAGAAGCTTAACTATATAATATCCAGTTACAACATAAGCCGCATATTTGTTAATGATATCCTCGAGACGAGTTTAGGCCCAGCCAAACTTTATAATGTCCTTTCTCACATCCTGCAGATCCAAATAATAGTACTTCACAAGTATAGCGGTCAACTGAAGCGCCTCCAACCGGATATGATCAATCCGCGTCAAATCATCGTTTGAATCGCCGAAACCAACTTTCCAAATCTTTGTCTGAATTGACTTGATAACAGTCTTGTCCATTAGAGGAGAATTTTTAAGACTTCCCTCCTTCGACATCCGCATAACATCCATAGCAACGATAAGATTGGCAATATTATATAACAAGAAAGTCTTGGTTCTCTCAGATGCCCTTTTATTAGCGTACACGTCCAAACTACACAATACAACCGTTTTCTAATACTCAATCGAATCGTTACAGATAATATAATAATAGATATAACGTGGTTTACCAGGACCTCGTGATTATCAGGACCTCGTGAATTTTTCCCTTACCCCACCACTTTAAAATATAATAAAACTACTACAACATAT